>JACCPG010006168.1:0-13406 GCA_016069955.1 Drepana arcuata | reverse complement strand
CAAGTTGGAATCCCAACTGTACCAATGAGTGTTTCTGAACTTTAGTACAGTGATTATTCACACCACGAGCTTAACGGTGAAGGAAAACATTGAGAGGAAGCCTGGATGGGTTTGAGAATAAAATCAAGGGCGTATGTTTGTACGTATAGCGTATGCTCATACTTGAGCAACAGCAATTGACTCGGTATCGACCACTTTGGCACCTAAATTATAAATAAGTGGGTGTGTGGGTACTGCCTATACACCTCTGCCTTCCCTTGAGGTACAATTAATTGTATATAATAATATTTAATACATTTGCTGGAGGTTACGATTAAATGTATCGAGAATGCTATCAAAAGAGCTAATCTAAAGAAACTGTATCATATCATCATATATAAAATCTTTTTCCAACCGTTTCTGAAGAAGCTAAGATGACAGGATACGTGACAGATGGCATGTTTGACACCGTTTCCAATTTCCTCACGATAAGGAAACGATCAACCATTTAAGACGTCTGTTCTTTTAAAAAATAATCTACGTCCGTGGTTGTGAAAGATACGCTTAATACTGAGCGGCATTGGTCTAAAATGCTAGCTGTAGTTATTACGAAAACGCTTAAAGTAATAGAGTTTTTTCTTGCTCGCTAATAGGTAACCGGATTTCTTAGTGAAATGAGCTCATCTGACCTAGCCTAACTGACTAACGCCGTGAAGGTCAGATGAAAGTCGACTGAAAATATTCTATACTAAGAGTGCCAGCTTGAATGTTTTTTTTATACCTATTTTATATACCAAAGTTAGTACTATTGGAATTGGACAACGTATTTATTAGATACTTATTTATATTGATTAAGAGCCGTGGTGGCCGAGTGTAGCGAGTAGTTGCCTGCGACACAAATATCGCAAGTTTGAATCCCGCCTGTACCAATGAGTTTTTCTGAACTTAAGTAAAGTGATTAGTCATACCACGTGTGAGGATTATGTATTTATAAAGGATAGATATATACATAAGTAAACATGACACCTAAATCTTAGGTGTCATGTTTACGTGTTTATCATACAAAATGCGCTCTTAACGGGAATCGAACATGCAACCTCGATCCTTGCAGCTATCTTTGGAGCTTGGTCTACTAGCCCAAACAGCGGTCAGATATTCTTGAAATTTGTCTTCTTCATTATTATTTTCTCTATCAAATACACAAATGTGTATTATTTAAAAAGCACCGATTTATTTTAGGAGTTAACGTATGAGTTCCCTCATCGTTGCTATTACATCAATCTCATTAAGATCGATGAACAAACACAAAATTAGCCTCGTTTAAGGAGCATCAAAGCCTCTTCATTATTAGATGAGCGTATAATATATTCATATTTTGCAATATTAAGACATACGTACGAACGCTGTGAAACGTATGTGATTACCATGAATAAAATATTATTATGGAGATTTTTAAGACACATGTTTTTTTTTATAAAGAAACGTAGGGTATATAGGAGTCACATCATACCGACACTTGTATTGTGTACTTAGTATTTCCTACGGCTTTTTCCAGCAGAACGCCTCTCGCAATCGACGGAATATTAATTCCCACATCTTAGACCAAATTAGGTCTTATATTGTATTTCAAAAGAACTTGGTTGAGGCTGCCTAGAAATAAAAAGGTTATTTAAGAAGTGTGTAAAAATGTCGACTACTTGCAATGCTCTTGGTGTTGCAAGCATCCTTAGGTCCTTAGGTCCTTAGGTCACAGTTGTACACACTTGTTTGTCACCTTAGTCGTATAAAAAGAGCAAGAACGTTTCGTTTTATTCATGGCTTTATCTTTTGGTTTTGGTTTGAGTACTTGAGTTTGAGTACTGAGGGTTTGAGTACTCTCACCGTCCTTACTTGTTTCTCGAAAAATGGGTAAAGTTGATGGGTAGACATGCTTTTTACAATCTTCTAAAGCGTATTTTTTGTAATTCTAAAATAATAGGCAAGGCAAGATTAATAGTTATTTATTCGTCGACAGATCGACCTATGACAAATTTTTTATCTCAAATACTTCAAAAATCCATAAAATATAAATCCATAGTATTATTACGCTTTCTGTATAGAAAGTTCACGTTACGTTATTTATATCATGCTTGAAGGCAGATTTACATTTACCTCAATATTTACAAGAGTTTATTAAGAAAAACGTATGTAATATATGCTAGCAATTAGTTATTCATATGATGCTTCAAGGCAGATTTACCTTTACCTCAATATTTACGAGAGTTTATTAGTAAATTTATACGTATATATAATATATATGATAGCATTTTGCTACAGAAAATGGTTCATAATAACGCATTTTTTACAGGATTCATCTAATATGAATTTTAATAGAATACCCAATTTAATGGGTATTACAGGAATTTGGGACTAGGTCAATTTGTGTGGATTCGTCCCAGGTATTTATTATTATAAAGTTTTAAATTAAAAGATTTACATGCATGCATTTAGTTTTTACACAGTCAGTTTTGGGTCTTTCAATAAAATAAATTTCACATATCATCACGCTGAGTCCCTCACAGGGTAGGCAGGGTGAGGCGTTACTTCATATTACTCTTTCCTTGTTCAAAAGTTTTAAAAATGAAGGAGAAAACTGCAAGAGATGAAATGAAATGAAAAGACGTCAAAGAACGAATTACAAAAAAAAATAAAAAAAAACCATTGAATAGATATTGCCCACCTATCACCTTGCAGATTTGAGCCAAATTTTGCTCTTGGATAGTGGTAACGGCGAAGGTAAATAAGTTTTAATAACGTTTCGAGATCTTCATAAAATTGCTGGCAGAAATACTACTACTACTACCCGATCGCATTTAATATTTTATTCAATCTAATTTTGGGGACACTCAACTAACGCGACAATACTAACTCACCGAGGATTACAACTATTGTTACAAAAGCTTTTCATAATACGGGCCATATTGTTTGTTACTTTTGTTGTTCAGAAAAATATTTTAAGGCTGTTAATATCTATAATTCGGACTCAGACTCGGGCTGAAAGTTAATTAAATTACAGCAACTTTTACTTCAGATTAATGAAAGTAATATTTTAAAAAGAGTTATCCAAGTATGCTTAATTGTAAGTTGTTAAAAGTAGTGATTGTACCTTGTAACTAGTTTGTTTCAGTTTTGAATCAATAAAGTATACCAGAATCCCTAATCTGGGGTGTATACGTCAAAAAATGGAACAAAATATTGTATTTCATAAAATGTCTTATTAGCATGAATAAGAAATTCTGAAAGGACTTTTGTGTCGTACTGTACTCACGGCCCTTGGTACTACAGAGTCACTTGAGGCGTTTTAAGGGATCGAATGTTCCGACCTCCTACCCAAGAGCTTTTGCAGCATCAAGTGGAAATCAGATACTTAAAGAGAATATAAGTTGAGTTTTGAAGCTGCCTGTAATCATGTAGCCTGTAGCTAGGCTACGGCGTAGCATCATAGCAGTTTTGCTACGATTCAGTTCAAGACTATTGATTTGTTGGTTAGTTAGACAATAGAAATCGCGAACAGACATGTTGTTAAACCAAAAATCTTTAAACTCACTGTTTAAAGACTTTTGGTTTAACAACATGTCTGCTTGATAAGCAGCGGTGGCAGAGTGATTCAAGTAAGGAAGGCGTGAGGTTACATATATGTTTGTTTACCCCTTTATGATAAAAACTAATTGGACAGGTTAAACAAGCAATAGAACTTTAACCAATTTAGATACTCGTTTATATTTTCCAATATGTAATATTTTCTCTGCACCTATCATAATGACATCATAGTATAATAAAGGTTCTTATGTGAAGTACTGTATTTGTGTGTAAAATATACAGGACAGTTTAAAAATGTGCTTTATAATGTTATTTGAATAGTTCGGAACCAGCTTTATAAATATTTTTCTTCTCCACATTTAGAAGTAGTAACAATAACAAAGATTAATTACAGTATCAATCTCCCAAGACTACACAATGTTATGGCGAAACAATACTCAATACATTTGCTTGGGAAATGTATTTGCCAGTGAGCAGTGTATTAGTTTCCATCTCAATCACTAGGAAATTATTTCCCAATCATACTTCTCGCCATTCGAGGTAAAAGAGAGCTCTTCTGAAGCAAATATATTTCACCTTCGAGTTATTCTAGACGTTCCATTCATATTTGTCTATAAATTTCCGTGAATTGTGTCTAATATTAAGTAGATATTAGTAACAATCCAAAAAATATACTAAGATGGACTTGTATTGCCGAGTGGTCTGGTATACGACTTCTCTCTATAGATTAAGTTGGAAATATGTGTGCGAAAAATACGAATATTTGTATGCATAAAAGTATATTCACGCCTTCTCACAAGTCCTTGAAGGGGAAGGAAAAGGTAAAACCCTACACTCGCCGTAAACATATTTAGGTGTCAACGGGACAGATGGCGAGTCCGTCACCGTTTCTTAAGCACGACTACGTCTTTGAATTTCTTCTTAAAGGTTTCCTCTCTCTATTTTAATTCGCCGTGCTTCAAGCTCGTGGTGCGATTAATCACTGTAGATAATTAAAAAAATAGTCGGTTCGAACATAAAATCTTTACGTCATCAGACCGTCAGCGCTCAGGTAAGGATATCGTTGTCCAGTTCCAATAGTACAGCGTTTAATAGCTTTGAAACTTGGTATTTTTTTAGCTTAAATTCATCTTCAATATTAATTTGGCACTCAACCAAATGCAATACAAAAGAGGGTGCAACTTTACTACAAGTCATCTGTTAATAAGTGTCGTGATATTATTAGTCTGACCATATTATGAGTAATTTGAGCTGACACATTTGAAATGCACGTTCGAGTTGGCATATAGTTTGTGGAAAAAATGCCTAACTATATTGAATAATTATTGAAGTCAGACTGAATAGAAAAATAGGGTCTCTCAAAGCACTTACCAATGTCATACTCTGCTTCTAGAACGAATCATCTGGAACAATTATAATGAAAATTATTAAACATTCATGATTCTTCAAAAGATACTATCAATAAAAACGATGAGTTCTTTCTGAACTAAAGTATAATGATTTATGACACCGTAAGAATTTATCGAGCTCTTGAGAATGAGTTAATTTACTTTATTTCTATACGTAATATAT
Source organism: Drepana arcuata (assembly GCA_016069955.1). Classification (NCBI taxonomy): domain Eukaryota; kingdom Metazoa; phylum Arthropoda; class Insecta; order Lepidoptera; family Drepanidae; genus Drepana; species Drepana arcuata. Next base: position 8,276 of record JACCPG010006168.1, on the reverse strand, counting down.
GTTAAGATGAGTTACGTACCTACTCGTATCTCATAAATCCTTACGTTGGATTACACTTGACTAACCAATATTGAAAGGTTTTTATGGGAAAGTCAATCAAACCTTATTACTTATTACCCCTCAAAAGCACTCTTGGCCGGTGTCCATTCCGACCCACGTCAAGCCATTGTTAGTAGCCTTTTAAGAGTAAATTCAATATACCCAGCAAACTTCCATTGATCTTTTAGCGAGAACCGCTTTTTGCACAATACTGTTATGACCGCCCTTGTTTATTTTGCAAAGCCTGCGAGCTAACTTTTGTGGTTTTCCCCATTATTTGGCCAGTAAAGCTGAGTTAGTACGAGTGTTCGAGGTAAGATTAAAAGTACTAAGGCTTTCTGTTGTTACGTCGGTATGTAATTCTATTTGTAGAAACGTATGGATATCATACTCAAAGTAACCTTATTATGTACGAGTATATGATACTTTTACATGAGATAAGACTCTCCCTGATACTGTAACTTTTTTGACGTATACAGGTTTTTAATTTTTCATGATTTTCATACAAAAAAATACGTGTCTTAAACCATTTTAATCCTGCTTACAAACGTATAAAAAATTCATAGCTTATACAGTATAGTCTCGTTTAAATAAGTCGCTTGCAAGAATGGATATCGAGATTCAATCTCTAGTCTTATTAACTCAGATCAGATTTTGGGTAAAATTTTTCTCGTACAAAGTCATACTTGCTATGCCTGTATGCTTTTGCAGGTTCTATCTCCAGACTGTTTTTTTCTGATTAAATATTTAGTATGCAGTCGGCAATCTTTGTGTTGCAGGCAAATATTCGAACCACTAGGCCATCACCATGGCTATCTTTATTTTTACGGCGTTATTTAGAGATTTTGTACACTAAAACTCGAGAAGAACTCTCTCACAATTATCACTGCGAAAAAGAAACTTATTAAGAAAACTGCATAGGTCATAGAATAAATTCAAACCACTATGGTGAGGCCTACCTAAGAGTATCCTTTAAAGTGCGTACACATCTGCACATCTTTGAAAAGCATTAGGGACTTGGCGTGATGATATGATGATGATGATGATGATGAAAAGCATTATAATGTTAGCAAACTCAGTTAGAAAATTATCGTGTATCTGAATAACAAACATCCATAATTCTTAACGTACGTACGTATAAAATGAGGTATTTGTTGCATTGGTAGGATCCTTTAACACAAAGGTAAAAAAAAATGTGAGAGGGAAAGAATAAAGGTAGTGACTCAACGCGGTCCCTAACAGCTTACGCGAGCTTTTGGTGAACAGTACTCTTAAGTTTTCTTGCCCTTGTGAGATCTAGGTACCTAATTAAAAGGTTCATGAAAATGATATTGCGCAATCTGTGCATCAACTATATAGTAGTTGATGTTAATTTGTATTTAAGCGTATGTGAGTATTTACTGTATTCTAAGTGGATCAAACTGGCCAGTTATTAAGAATAATTTTGAAAATAATATTAAGAAAAATACATTTATATTCCAATTCAGTCGATAGTGTTTTGTCTCATATATAATCTAGATGGTTACGCCTCTTTAAACGGTAAATGTATGGTATAAAATAATAAATACGTTTGAACTTTAACTATTATAAGGCAGTTTTCCAACGCGGAGTTTACGAGTATCAAATAATGTGATTTAACATTGAAGCAAGCAACTCCATCATGAGAAATACAAAGACGTAAGTAAAGCCATAAAGTAGCTTCTATCAGTATCTTCACGGCTTCCCAAAAGGGTCCTCGAAGAGATAGCCAAAGGTGTGTAGGTACCATCCACACACCCATTTTCCACTAGAGCTATATTTTAGGTGCCAACGTAACAAACATCTGAGCTTCTATTAATCTGCCTACCTATATATTTTCCACAGTACTTAGAATCTTTTTATTTGCTTAACGTTGAAACCAAAGCAATCGTTTTACTTACAGAATCAATTATTCGTACCATTGTCGTCACTGGTATAGACAAGTTAATGAAATTGTCTGCTACATGCATATATGTAGGTAGCAGGCGCAGAACGCTTGTTGTTCGATGAAACATGCTAATGGTAGAACTTATTTATAACATTACTTCAAATTGAGGTACTAAAACTATTTTTGGTTTTTTAATTTTAGTTTTAGATTTATAGCATCAGTTAAAAATGGTTGTTCTCTAACTATGGACCACAAAGAAGATTGAATTTCCAGATAAAATCTATTTAGTAGTCATTTGTCATAATCGTATTTTTAACCAGATTTAAAGATGTTAACATTTTTTCTTACTCACTCAATAGAACAACACGTAAATAGTTAGCCTAAGCGCCAGCATCGTGTTTTTGTATAACATTATTAGCTAGGAAAGTAAGTCTCTATGTCTTCCAATCAATACGATAGTAAAAAGATTAAGGATAATAATGCGAATACGATAATGAAAGATAAAGGCGCTATTCTGGTCGTCCTACCCAAAGAATTAGAACTTTTACAAATAAGTGAAGTTGTGCTTGAAATTATTTTTAAGTGTTTCTTGAATTCAGAAACCTTTTGTGGTTAATAGGAAGAAAACCAACGCTATCCATTAGCAACAAACTGAGGGAGTACTCCTCAGTTATAAAGCCTAGTTGGACTTATGGTATCCAACTGTGGTCGTCTTCCAGTAAATTCAACATTATGTGCCTCCAAAGAGTGCAAAACAATATTCTAAGTACTATAAGTGGCGCTGCCTGGTTCACTCGTAACACAGAGATCCATGAGTATTTGCACATGAAAACTGTGATTGAAGAAGCAAAATAGTACACCGACAAATACAAATATCGCCTGACAGACAACCCATTGGCTAATGTGCTGCTGTTAAGAAACCATATAAGCCGCTTGAAAAGAGCCAATGTGCTAGGTGACTGAAGAGAGTTGGGGCAGTGGCTCCATTTCTCTAAATATCATATTACTTCAACCAACCTGATTATAGCCTCATGAGGATGACTGCAGGTTCATTATAAAAAAAAAGTGTTTCTTGAAAAAAAAGGAGTTCTTAAAAAATAACGTTTCTCGGCCCACCAATGGCTTGCCTTTGAAAAATTATCGAACATTTATTTTAATATTCGTTTCAATGTTTTATTCTTCGATTTACTATTTATTATCCAAAGACAATCCGAATAGCAACGTTTAACTCGCCTATGTAGAGTTACACATATCACTAGAATTTTACTGAAAGTGGACTGTAAAAGTTATACTATCGCTTTTCATAAGATCACTGGCTAATTTCCATACTTCTGCAAATATTAATATTTTGCTCCGTTTCGCGGAGAAACCTGCGGGTTCGCGTGAAGCTTTAAAATGCTTCTAATTATAACAGGATTATGGGTTTAAAATATCAACTGATAAATCTGATTTCATTGTATATGCCTTAGAGCAAGCTATAATTCTGTAATGGGTAATCCCGGGCTATGAACGGCAGGATTAAGAGGCTGTTAATACTCTACGACTTCCAATAATATAAGCTGGTATATGGTGCCGGGGATATGGTATTAATATAGTAAGTATTATTAGATTGGTAACCAAGTGGGATAATTAACAGTTAAGGAGAGATATAAGAGATGATGTACTGATGAACTGCTCTAATTAAAAAGTGGTATTTTAAAAGTTTCCTAACACTTTCTAGTTCCGAACTTAAGAAACATATGAATTGAGAAACCTTCTCCTTCTTGGAAGTTGGAAAACTTGCTTTGTTTGAATGCGGAGCAAGCTGAAAAGGTGTGCAAGTCAACAGGACAAGTGACGGTTGATCCCACGAGAACAGTACTATTTTTAGGAAAGTTGTATATGTATTCATCCTATAGTTGCATGCATCCTCTTAGTTTCAAATTTCGTTCAAATCAATCGGTCATCGGTGGGTGTGCATTAATTCTCGTGAATTTTCGTCCCTATAATTGTAGAATTTATTAAACCCGCTGAGGACTTCGTTGAACTTTAAGCCCTAAATCGAATAAATTATTTTCTAAATGTTTTTTTTTCTACGTGTATATACCTACGTTAAATACTAAATAAAAGCTTTAGTTACTGGATCCCGCTGGCAGCCACTTATGGTAACTATCGTAAACATACACGACCTGCTGTGAACCTTAAGAAATAGTACAGCAAAGTAGATTTTCGCAATCAAACCGTATTGTGACTTGTTGAGTGGTTTTCCAAATGTTATTTTGATGCTAGTTTTGAACTCAGCTTGGTCGGTCAAACAACTCCGCGTATTTGTATCACAGAAAATTTTTAGTCAACGATATGCATTTATATCTAATGTTCATGTATAATGAAATACAAGAAGGCCAAGTGGTTCGAGTAGAATGGTTCTTAAATTCGAATCCCGACTATACAACTAAGTTTTTTTAACTTAAGTAGAGGGATTAGACACACTTACGGTGAAGGAAAACATCGAGAGGAAATCTGCATACGTTTGAGACATTTATGTGTAATGTTGGCATCTAAAATATATCTCCGGCGAAACGTGGTTGTGGACTACCAACACGCCTCTGCGTACCCCCTTCGGAGACTTATAGGTAGACGTGAAGATGTTAATTATTTACGTACATATAATATATTCAGACTATATAATATGTGTAACGCGGGTGCCGCGCGTTACTTAGTAGGTTCGTCGCACCCGAAAAATGTAGGTAGGAAAGCGCTCGCCTCGTTCACCACTACATCGCGATCTGCGTATTCCCCCCCGAGTCCTGCGTCCCTCGCCCGACAGGAGCGTCGGCTCGGCACGAAACTCGCGCGCGCGCCAGTCGCGCCACAGCAGCAAATAAGAGAAGTTGTTACTGTCATTCATTTATACTAACGCCATTAAATTCGTGTAAAGCAAACTCTCCTTGTTTATCATTTAATTATAATTATATTATTATCTCATTTACATATGTTTATTTAAATAGGTGCACAAAGGGGAAAGTTTTCCGTGGAAAATATTATGAAGTTGGAACCTATCCAAGGCAAAGATTGAGGGTGGAGGGCTAAAATGTATTATGCATTAAGTGTATGTTTTACTGTTGTACACTTAGTAGGCAACACTAGAATCACCAAATCACAATATTCTACTTAACTATATTTGATGGTAGATGAATGATTTCAGACTTGAAGAATAAAATCCGATGCGAAATTCATGCTGAACTAGTCAGTGGGCGGTCCCAAGCTAGTAATTAGACAAATAGTAAGTATAATTTGAAAATAATCTAGACTAAACTTGAAATTGAAATGATATTATTAATGGAAGGTACTCACAGAGTTCATTCACTTTTACGCACACTCGAAAGTGGTTATACGAAATTTCTCTCCTTTCATTCTCCTTTTCATTCAGCCCTTTCAGGCTGTAAATTTATGTATTTAGTCAGGAGAGATATTTTATAATTGATATTAAGTCAATCAACCGTGTGTTTCAATCGTCAATTGAATGTTTGAATATGCGTGCGGCTTCCCTGGTAGCTCATAAACGGCACAAATTTGTAGATGTCTCTAACTATTCTGAATCTTATTTTTCTTTTCTTCTATTCACTTTTTTACAATATTTTTCTAATATTTTACTTTTTTTCATATTTTGCTCAGAATTAGTTACAGTAGGTACTGATAATATTTGTGTCACTTGTTTAATTTATGAATGTTCGAACATTGTAGGCTTTGCAGATTCTTAGATCTTGCTAGCTTTTTTATCTTGTTTTACGCGTTTTATTTGTAAACTAAACATTGAAATATTATCGGGCATAAGCTGTTCCTCCGTACTTAAGTACTAATGCTGTAACAATAATATGTTATTGTATACCAATTGATTGGAAACCATGGATTTTCTAGCCGGTTCTTCTCCATGGAAACGACGAACCCGAACCGTGCACCTTTTTTGACGTCTTATAAGTGCCCATCTAAGCCGATGTGAAATAAAATATTTTAAATAATTTTGCCAATTTGAATTATACAAGAACGTGGTTTTAATATAGTAGTATAATTTTGACTTATCTGTACATAAAGCTACTTCCAGGTGAATGAAGTTTGGTTAGAAGAAAGGCAGATGATTTACATTCCTAAGCAGACAATTGTAATCTAGATACGATCCCAAAATCCTTCGATTGGATTATCAAACAATTTTCGCATGAATAGTTCACACACAGCACATTGTATCCACGCTAATTTTAAACACATATGTGCGTTAATTTTCCGACCCAACGGCCAATGTGGAGCGGTGTTAATATCGTTTACGATATAAACAAGCCTCTCTAAAGTGAATTATTGAAAACCGGCTAAGGCTTGGGAATTCTCCAATTTTACATTTGCTATAGATACAGGTCTCCTCTTTGGATATTATAATCTATTTACAAATTTATTGACCTTTGCCCGGTTGGATATTAATTTAAGTTTTAGTTAGTGTTAAATATAGTTAGTATTCTGAAATGAAGTGAAAGTATCAGGTTTTAAATTATGGATATGATATAGTAACGTATAGTAAGTGTTTAGTTACATTTAATATAATTATGCAGTTCATTTAAAGAAGTTATAGAACATTTATTTATTTTTAGGGCATGTTTTCCAACAACAATTATGATGTATATCTGGTAGCAATCCAATTTCTGTATAAGTATATTACCTATACTACATGTATGTACAACGTTGTAAGCAAATAACCATGAGGCGGGACATAAGCTTATAAATTTAATAAATGTCCCAAATATGTGTTACGTGGCAGGGTGCCAAGAAGGCTGGCACGTTGTATTGAAAATAAAACTACCTATGAAATCAAATTTTGATTTCGTAACCGCGGGGCATAGCCGGTAAGAAACTTTATTGAAATAATGTTATCAATCAATCTATTATATCAAAACTGAAGATAATTCGTCTTATCAATTCACGTCACGCATCTAATCCGGCGGATACATGATTAAGGTAGCTGAAGCCAGACTGTTTAGCGCACATCGAAGGCAAAATAAAACTGTAAACGCACTAGAATCCCATTTATCGTTCGTGCAGCTTACATTCACACAGCAATTCAATTCAATTCACTTCGTAACAAATTTACTGGCACTAGCTACACATCTTTCATAGAGCCCACACTCGCCGTAGGCCATCATTCAACCACAATGCAGTCAATCACTGGAATAATATTTTGTACATATATACTATACGAAAAATATAGAGGCAAAATATTATTTAAGTAGGCTTTGTTATAACTTATATTTTTAGTAATCAATCAGAATTTATTACAAGTTAAAACAAATGACTAATGAGTTAGATGACCTTTAAGTACCGTAATTTGTCACACCGTGTGTATTGTAATGGAACAACATGATGAGCAAAACCTATACGATTGAAAGGGAATTTGAAGACGAATATAAAGTCATGCTCGAAGAAGACTGAAAACTGTCATGACCTAAATATATAAAAAAACATCAACCTTTACCCTTGAAGAAAAATATATTTACTTATAGGCGACGTATATGCAAGGCCTCATCTTAGAATAAAAAAAATAATTGCAACCCCTCAAGTCAAGTTGATATTGAAAGCATTTTGACAATATAACGAACACGGAATAAAGCTTGTAAAAGAAAAAGCCAAGGAGACTTTTAAAATGAAGATTGAAATACATAACAATGGCTGCGATGCCCTCAGTAGCTACGTTGTATTGTATAAATTATAAATAATACACAGGGTTCGCTAAGAAGAAATCGATATAAGCCCTTTCCGAAAACAGTAATATGATTCCCTGAGACTTAAGTATCATAAATATAAGCTTTATAGATTAACGCAATTTGTTTATTTTGTTTTGCCTTTATTTTTGGGTGTCAGGTTTGTAATGTGTAAATTAAATCTAGTCGTTTACTTGTATGTTTTACTAATAACGTGCCTAAGCCTGCGACTTCGTCCGTACCGTAATATACTATTATTAATAAAGTTAATATAACTGTGTGTTAAGCATAGTGTGCAATTATACTAATAAGGTTCATCTCCACACCTTAGGTACATCGAAAAAAAACTGTAAAACAATTCGACAAAAAAACGCGCGGTACTTACGTGAATTTACACGAGGGCTTAAACATATTTGGCAAGTATACTTTAGCGTTAGTTTTGTTATAGTAACTAACACATGCACTATGCACCGTTAAAGAAATGTTATTATAATTATTATATACATATTACATACATACATACATACATATCATCACGCCAAGTCCCTAACGGGGTAGGCAGAGAGTATAGAGCGCCAGTTCTCTCTAGACTTACATACCTCTTTCGCTTC
>JACCPG010006164.1:0-13674 GCA_016069955.1 Drepana arcuata | reverse complement strand
ATATACCTCTGGCGGAAAGTGGGTGTGTGGGTATTACCTATACACCTCTGCCTACCCCTTCGGGGACCCTTGTGGGAAGGCGTGAGGATATATTACGAATAACATATTTATGGGTACGAAGTCTAGAGAGGACTGGCGTTCTACTCTCTCTGTCTACCCAGTTAGGGACTTGGTTTGATGTTTAATTTTCTTTATTATTTATTCCAAATCGGTGTCCTGGAGCATCGTTTTTTTCTTAATTTAATAATATCAAGTTTATTTTTACTTATATATGTATATGTATATGTATGTATTTTTACCGACACTGGTTCGCGAGGTTAAAAATAAACAGTAAATAATCAGATGTGGCCTCATATTTTTCCCCTATTAGGTGACTATTAAAGGCATCTTAGCGAAGGCTCTATGTAATTACAGATTGGAAGTTGAAAATAATTTGAAGCCTACGTGGTATAATGACTTGAATTTGTAAGAAAAAAATCATTGACGTTTATTTTTATCTATTCTAGATATATTATTTCATTATATCATAGAGCCAAGGCGGCCGAGTGGATTAAGTGAACTCTGCAAGGCTTGCAAGTTCCATATCCGACTGTACCAAGGAGTTTTTTCTGAAGTACAGTGATTTATCACACCACGAGCTGGGAGAAGGAAAACATCGAGAGGAAACCGCATACGTTTGAGAAGACATTCCAAGAAGTATGGATAGTCGTGCTTGAGAAACGGCGATGGACTCGCTATCTGTCCTAAAATCTCGCTAAAAGTCCGGGGTAATGAGGGTGTTGACCTCTTTAGACGACCTTAGACTTCTGCTACCTCTTAGAGGACCCATGTAAAGAGAGCGTAAATATATTTTCAGCATTTGCTTTCTTCAATGAGGGCCGTGGAGGACTAATTTTTTTTTATACAACTAGATTGGCAAACAAGCATACGGCTCACCCGATAGAAGTCGGTTACCGCAGAGTTAGTAGTAGTAGAGTAGCATAAATCCCTCTGCTGCCAAGCTCCCCTCCCTACCTCCCCAAGGAGGTATCCTCATTACTGGTAAACCTTATTCGCCGCGTAAGAAAGTCTGTAAAGAAGTCTGTAGCCAAAGAATACAATAAATTGTGTTATTTGGCTACGGACTTCTATAAGGTGTAGGTCCTGCCCCAGTCGGCCTTATGGCTTTGAAAACCTATAAAGTCAAAATTGCAGGTTCAATTCTCTAAAACTCTTTCCTAATCCAGAACCACATCAGGAACTTAAAGCGGAGGTGTGTTTTATGAGACGGCGACGCATTCGCCATCTGTCACTTTGGCACCTCAATATATCTCTTAAAAGTGGGTGTCGTTACACCTTTGAAGATTTTGCAACTGATTTATTATGGAAGGCAAACAAACAAATTATTTGATTATATTTAGCTAACAATAATGGCCCGATGATTTCATCCCACGATTGAGGATGGTCTGTTTAATAGTTTAACAATAATATGCAAATTCCATGGTGGGTGTACTATTAAGCCTTGCCAACAGACAGACAGGCAAAACGTAATGTACAGATGTGATTGATATTGTGACTAAACTTCCGACTAAAGCACAATGGAATCAATCATTGTTAGCGATATATTTTGTTCTCTACCTAAAGCGAAACTGTGTGCAAGAAGAGGCAGAGGAAGACCACGTTCCAACTAACTAGATCAAATCGATCGGACGCTCAAGGACGGGAACGTCAAGAGTACTCGAAATCGGCATGTATGAAGAGACTGATGAATGTAGACGAAGTCAAAGAGGTATGTAAGTCCAGAGAGAACTGGCGCTCTATACTCTCTGCTTAACCCGTTAGGGACTCGGCTTGTTGATATGTGATTTTCTATCTAATTAAACGAATTTTTTAATTACTTCTGAAAGATATGGAAGTTTCTTCGCGATGTATTCCATCACCGTTAAGCTCATACAGTGATTAATCACTGTAGTTAGTTAGAAATAAAACTGGCACAGTCGGGTGCGACCCTGCAATTTTGATTTTTCGAGCGACTACGCGAACCTCTCGGCCATTGCTCTATAAACTAATTTTAAATGACCTTAAAATACCAAAATCCCTAAATACATAATTACACTTGTACAGGAAACGTATTTTGCATACACGTCAAACAAACGTGGTGTGATTCACCGAGAATCGAACCTTGACACCGGCGTAGGTGTAACAATACTACTAATCTTGCTTGTACGAAATAATTAAGCTATTGTTCGTATGTCGGGTTTGAGATTTTGGTATGTTGCTGTGTATAAGACAAAAATTTGTACAAGTTCCGAAATCTTTTATTTAACGTACGAGACAAAGGGAACATTGACCGAGACATATTAGATACTAATTTCCCGCTTTCCCGTCTCACATTGATATGTATCTGAAAGGATAGGGAGCGTGAGTTGCAATGCCCTATGAATTCTAGCGAAACGTTCAAACGACTGATAAAAGTATGATACACTCGCAACCAACACATACGCCCACGAATGTTTTTTATAGGCGGAGTTTGATCCAAAGTCCCCGCAGGAGACGTTCCTTTAGAACAGAAAGCTGGGTGCTGAGCTTCTGTCCAGGCTAGTCCAGGAATTTGTCCAGACTATCTCTCTATACGAACGTAGTTTAAAAATAAAATACCTATTTAACTTAGGTTTTGACTAGTTTCGAAATTTTTAAATTTTTAAACGTTCTAACGTTTAAAAATTGTAATGAACAATGTAAAGTCATAATAAGGATGTGTTCATCAAAGTAGTTTAAACATGGAATACGTTACCTTAGTTTGAAAATTAGAATGTTTAAACATGGTATATAAACAATGGAACCTTATAGTATTGTTTTATTAATTAAAGCAGTTTTAAAAATGGAACACATTTCAATCTTAAGTTTTGAAATTAGAACATTTGAATGAAAATGGCTTAGAAACCTAGAGCTTTGACAATGCTCGATTTGGACATAAAAGCCTTAGAGCCAGACCCAGTTTCTAATAATAAATACTTCCGTGTTTATAAACTACTTAGTTTAAATTTGGGAAGACAAGTAGGAACATATTTTGTTTTTAATATTCTATATGGCTATACTTACATGGTGTTGTTTCGAGGTCTATACGTAATAAATATTTATTACAAGCTATTATATATATTATCACTTAAGCTGCTATTAATCACACGTTATGAGATACATTTTATACATCTTTTGCTTGACCCACATTAATCAGCCTCTTCATACATGCTCACGTTATCAAATAATTTCGTCTTCCTAAAATAGTCGCCGAAGGGGTAGGCAGAGGTGTTAGACTAGCAACTTTTAGCCGGGCTATCTAGGCGTAAACGCGACAGATGGCGAGTCCATCACCCTTTCCCAAGGATGAAACAGTTTTTATAGACGATTGCAACACTAATATACATATAGCAATATATATAAATATATTTGCGACCAAAATGTGATATAATTTTCTCCATCACTTCATAAAGAGGTGAGGAAACTAAAGCTGTATGAATTATAGCAGCTCTCATACGAAATATATTAATGTACGTACGTCCTGAGCAAAGGTTAATTTAATGTGGTTCATAAGTAAGTTCTAATGTTTATTAAGTCTATAGCATATATATAACATATAACATACTAATATTATAAAGGCGAAAGTTTGTAAGTTTGGATGTTTGCTGCTCTTTTACGGCTCGCAAGTTCGAATCCCGACTGTACCAATGAGTTTTTCTGAACTTAAGTACAGTGATTAGTCACACCACGAGCTTTACGGTGAAGGAAAACATCGTGAGGAAACCTGCATACCTCTGAGAAGAAATTCAAAGGCGTATGTATAGTCGTGCTTGAGTAACGGCGATGGACTCGCCATCTGTCACGTTAGCACCTAATATACCTCTGGCGGAAAGTGGGTGTGTGGGTATTACCCATACACCTCTGCCTACCCCTTCGGGGACCCTTGTAGGAAGGCGTGAGGACATATTATATTATTATATTATATACTTTTTCGTACTACACGGGGGCGAAGCCTCGGGCAATAGCTAGTATATAATCTAAACATTCGAAATTAAATACATGGGATCCAGATTGACTGCCCAATAACCAAGGACAGCTGTCTGAAAAGCCAAATTTAGTGGGTATTTGGAAAATCAAGTATTTGTATCTTGGTTTTCCATATATGTATGTAAATGTGTATCGTCGTCAAGGTCCTATAGATCAAGCTGTGATTTGTATGGTACTAGGTCAACTTGGGTGTTATTGTCCTAATTCATTAATGCCCCAATAGGAGCCGTGGTGGCCGATTGATTATAGTAGTCGACTGCTACGCAAAGATTGCAAGTTCGAAATCCGACTGTACCAATCAGTTTTGTGTCTGTACAGTGACAACTCGAGCTTTACGGTGGGGGAAAACATTGAGAAGAATCCATTAGTGAAGGAATTTAAGGACGTATGTATAGTGCTCGTGAAACGAAGATTCTCGCCATCTCCGGTTAAAACAGGGCTTTTACACTTCTGCCTACCTCTTCGGAGACGCTTATGAGAACGCGTGAAGATATCCAGTAGAATTATTATAAATCGATTGCAGTAAGAAAGCGACTTTTAAAGCTCATTGCAAGTAAATTAGCTCTTTATTTCATTGATACCAAAAGAACCTTAATTGAAATTGTAACTGACAGACGGCAATAAATTGCTACTTAGTGATGTACTAATTTGGCAACTTCGCAGAAGAAGCCGCAGGTAATGGCTAGGTGTAAGCATGTTATTAAATACTTGCGCAAGCGATTGGGATTTTGCAACCTAAGGATGTTCAATAGTCCACGATGGATAGATCAGATAAGACTTAGCTTAGTCTTTAGTTATGTAATACTATTTGCCGAATGCATTTTGTTCGTTGTTTCGTTTCAACCTGTCAATTCCGTTCGGCTTCTGATATGCAAGGATATTAGTCTTAATATCAAGGATTTTTATACCACAGAGTTGGCAAACAAGCATGCGGTCCGCCTGAAGTGGTTACCGAAGCCTACGGACGCTTGTAGCTCCAGGGGTATAGCCGCGCGTTACCCTGCATTGTTTTAAATGTCATAGTAATAATGTATCTTTAATTCACGGGCTCGAAGGGATGTTCCTTCTCGCTCTTTACGCCGGAGATATATTTAGATTTCCCATTTCTTAAGCACGACTATACGTCTCCGAATTTCTTCTAAAATGTATGCAAGATTCTTTAAGAAGCTTTCCTTCACCGTGAAGTTCGTGGTGTGTTAAATCATGATGGTATATGGAGACATAGCGGTTCGAATAGTTGCCTGAAATACGCAGACTGCAAGGTCGAATCCCGACTGTACCAATGAGTTTTACTGAACTTACGTTCAGTGATTCACACCACGTGCATTACGGTGATGGAAATCTTCGAGAGGAAACCTGCATACATTTAAGAGAAAAACCATGATATAATTTTTATGTATTTAAGATTTGAGTAGGAGAAACTGTTAGCGATCAAACTAAAATATCGTGTGGAGTTCCCCAGGTTAGTGTTTTGGGCCCAACACTATTTAATATACAGAAAAAGTTCAAAGACGTATGTATATTCGTGTTTGAGTAATGGCAATGAACTCTCCATCTGTCACGTTGGAAAGTGGGTGTGTGGGTACTACCTAACCTAAACACCTCTGTCTACCTGAAGACGTGAACCTATGAAGGACTCGTCATATGTTTTTATGTATACCATTAATACTCTAGTACTAGATGCTTACTTCTGTCACGATCTAATTGGTATGTAGCTATGAACGTTCTAGAAGATCATACTAGTGATGGATGAAACAATACACCCATAAAAATATTCTCCAAAGTATAATTAGAATTTTATGGTATTTTTCTCACCATAAACTTGTAGTGTATTTATCAAATAACCCTTTGTAAAGTGCGCAATAAGTGAAGCTTAAAATTGTCCGTTACTGATCGGAATTTTCGCAAGCCCATGTACTATCAACGAGAAAAGGTGTAAGCGGCAGAGAGCCTATTATATTAATTATGCCGTGGTGGCCAAGTGGTTCGAGTAGTAGTAGCCTGCGACACAAAGATCGCAAGTTCGAATCTCGACGGTACCAATGAGTTTTTCTATCTTAAGTGCATTGATTAGTCACACCACGAGATTAACGGTGAAAGAAAATATATAATATAATATAATATCCTCACGCCTTCCCACAAGGATCCCCGAAGGGGTAGGCAGAGGTGTATAGGTAATACCCACACACCTACTTTCCGCCAGAGGTATATTAGGTGCCAACGTGACAGATGGCGAGTCCATCGCCGTTACTCAAGCACGACTATACATACGCCTTTGAATTTCTTTTCAGACGTATGCAGGTTTCCTCTCGATGTTTTCCTTCACCGTAAAGCTTGTGGTGTGACTAATCACTGTCTTAAGTTCAGAAAAACTGTGAAACTAGTGAAAGAAAATATAGGGAGGAAACCTGCATACGTCTGAGAAGTAATTCAAGAAAGTGGGTGTGGGTACTACACCTGTAAACCGCTGCCTACCCTTTCGGGGAGCCTTGTGGGAAGGCGTGGGGATATTTATATATTAATTAATGCACTTGCTATCCATAAACGTTCACAGTATACGACAGTGCAGAACAAAATAATTTGATGTACGTTATTTTTCAAGGCTTCACCAAGCCTTTCAATATGGGTCCTCAAAGGAGTATGCAGAGTTTTAGCTCACAACACTGATTCATCGTCACAAATATTTGGTACCAACGTGACAGATAGTGACTGTATTGACGTTTCTCAAGTACTATACATATGTCTATATAAAACGTAGAATTTTTGCAAAAACTTTGTATGTACTTTGCCTCTCGATATTTTCATTCACTGCAAATCTCGTGCATGTAATAGTATTGGCCAGAAGTCGAGGTGGCCGAATGGTTCAAGTAGTTACCTAGAATGCAAAGATTGCAAGAATACCAATGGTATCAATGAGTTTTATGAATTTAAGTATAGTGATAAATGTGAGTATATATCTCAGGCGCTACTTCTTATACTATAGATTAGGATCAGTAGATAGCTTGTTCAGCTTATTACATATACATACATATCATCACGCCAAGTCCCTAACGGGGTAGGCAGAGAGTATAGAGCGCCAGTTCTCTCTAGACTAACATACCTCTTTCGCTTCGTCCACATTCATCAGTCTCTTCATACATGCTCGTTGTTTAGCTTATTATTATTATTGTTAGCAGCAAAGAAACTAGACCACGCGTATTACAATTTGGAGGTTATACAAATGTACATACCCTATGGGATTCACGTTGAAGGAAGCGCCTCTAAAAGTACGAGACAAGCTTAGTTGCAAAGTGTGTTCCAATATTTAAATTCCGAATAACCACTTCTATCGTCGAATGTACTTTATTGGAAGTCGTAGCATCACATGTGACCTTGACATTGAGAATACCAAATCTACTAACTATATAAGCCAGTGATTCTCAAACATTGGCATCATTCCTCGACCGAAATTAGAAGAGACAGCATCATGCAATTGGTTCGTCTATTTCGTTGTTCACGAATTCTTTATTCTTTATTGATTAAATTTGAAAAGACATTTGAATTAATTGTATCGAAGTCGTGATTTTATTGATACAGTTTTCGTAGTGTCGTAAAGTGATTAATAGTTATGTACTGAATAAAAATTTTATCATTTTGTGGTTATAAGTAACCAGAATTACGCAAGTATTTTGCTACTTGCCAAATTAATTTAGATTACTAATATATCCTTCGTCACTTTAGTATTCATTTCGTGCAAAAGTGAGCTTCTATCGGAAAAGCTTGTGCTTTTTTAAGCATTCTTGTTTGTAGTCATTTCTATCCACAAATTTTATTTGAGTCAGACTTTGTTAAGTACACGTACACCGGGGAACGCTTTATACAAATATATTTTTTTTATAAAATAATAAACCTAATTTTATCATATGATAATCAGTAAACGATCTGTTTTAGATTATCTGTGACATATTTATAATACATACGTACATATGCCCGTCCACAGGGTTGGCTAAGGGAGCACTGGCTCTCTCCAGACTTACCTCTATACCTATTTCGCTTCGACCACGCCCTGAATTATTCTTTGTAACGCTCTGAATATTGTATTCATCCACATCTTTAACGTTCATATATTTTCCTCCCATAGCTCATTCTCGCCGCCTGTGTAGCTTTGGCTTCAGCTGGTATCCTACCCACATACGCCCCGCCCCAGCAACGATACAACCAGGGCATCTACAACCAGGGCGTCTACAACCAAGGGTACTACAACCAGGGCAACTACCAAGACCTGAGACCAAGAGCGTCGCTTGACAGGAATGCCGCCATTCTACGATCAGTTTCTGACGTCAACGAGGGCGGTTACCGCTTCGCTTACGATACTGAGAATGGTAAGTGATTTTATATTAGGGTCTAAACTAACTGGAATTCATGAATAACTAAGTAAAAAAAATTGAAATATTGTATATTCCCACGTTTTCCCACAGGTGTCCCCGAAGGGGGCCACTTTCTCCAGAGATATATTTTATATGCCAACTGGACAGATGGCGAGTCCATCGCCGTTACTCGAGCACGACTATACATACGACTTTGAATTGCTTTTCAGAAGTATGCAGGTTTCCTCTCGATATTTTTATTCGCCGTAAAGCTCTTGGTGTGACTAATCACTGTACTTAAGTTCAGAAAAACTCATTGGCACAGTTGGGATTCGAACTTGCGATTATACCTTAAACATTTTGTAAAGTATAATCTGTGCTTTATATATAATGAGGTCATTTATATTGGCCTTGTGAGACGATTTCTACTCAAATATTTAAATGAAATTTGACTAATTTTAGTATTGGTTTTGTAAGCGAGCTTTCTGTGGGCGATTTTGCCTTGGGATTGTTTAGTATTCCTGAGTCATTGTGTCAGTTGATAAATGTGTGGGCCACTCCGAAATATTTAATGTTTAAAAGTGTAATATTTTAAAAAGCCTTAATATTAAAATAGTTAACATTAATTTTATTGGCAATACCAACCTTAAAAGATGCCCAGGAAATATTAACAGTGCCCTTAAAATCTACACAAATTTTATAAAGAGCTGATATTTCTATGTATGTTCATACGCTTTAATCTCAGTAACATATATTGCTTCGTCCACACAGGAATACTGTGGGCTCTAAATAATTTTGCTACCGGGTGAAACCACGTGGTATAACTAGTGTAATTATATTTACAGGTATCCAAGCCGAGGAGTCTGGCGTAGAGGCCAATGGAATCCAAGCTCAGGGAAGCTACTCATATACTGGTGATGATGGTCAGGTTTACAGCGTCAGGTACACCGCTGATGCCAACGGTTTCCAAGCCCAAGGAGCTCATCTGCCAACCCCTCCTCCTGTACCGGAAGCCATTGCTAAGGCTCTACAGGAGAACGCGCGGGATGAGGCCAATGGCATTTTTGATGATGGTAAGTTAAGCGAAGGTTGTCCTGGGTGAAGGGCGCAGGGTGGAAGGGACACTGAGGTAGTGACTCTGTTTTTAGCACTATTATAGCGGGTTCGATACCCGCTGCTGATCAACTAATAAGCAATGTAGCTTACATATAAAAAATACGTTAACGGAAAGCACTATGAGAAACTTGATTACGTCTCACAAGATATACAAAGTGATTTGTAAAATTCAATTTTATAGAACAAAATGCAAGACAAACATGCCATCTGTCTACTGATGATACTGGCACATTTTAAGTCAACGATGAAGGCTTTAGTGGATTAAAAACTCGAAATTAAAAAAATTTTAAAATAATCTGTTACAGAATTACACATTATTTATGTAACGAACTGAGTTATATAAAAAAAAATTAACATGTTAAAAATCTAATCTAAAGATATCTGAATCAAGAATGTACGGTACGCTTCCGAGTTAGTATTCAAATAGTGATTTGGGCTTAGCCAAATACCTGCATAAGTTAGCGTCGCTTGTCTCACACGCATGGTGGCGTTGGAACTGGAATAACCATTCAGTTAATTTCAAATATTATGTCTGTTACATGTGCTAACGTTAGATTGAGTTTTGCAATTCGTATGAATATAATGTAAATGCCACTTACCTCTTTATCAAGATTAGTGAGACGTGTTGATCAATGATAGAAATATTAATATCTCAAGGATGAACGTCAAGAGTATTCAAAATAGCAATATAGCAAGACTGATGAATGTGGATTAAGCAAAAGAGGTCTGTAAGTCTCGCGCGAAATGGCATTCTACCTTCTCTGCCTACCCCGCGTGGGGCTTGGCGTGAAGATACGGAATACAAATTTAAGAGCTTGGCTTTTGTTGGGCTACAACTTGGGTTGGGCTACTAATGCAGTTCCTTCCATTGGTCTCTATCCAGTGCCATCTCTTAGGCCTCCTTATCCGTCATGAGGGACACTGTGTCTTTGACCTGACTCATGTATATGACTGATCGTTATGTTGGTTCCTCCTCTGCCTCGCTTTTGTTCAAAGGAAGAGACTAGATTGATCTTCTGTAATTCTATCTGTAATTTTAACCTCAGCACACAGGGTGCCGTGAGTGTCCGACCGATTTGATCTAGGTAGTTGGAACGTAGTTAACCTCCGCCTTGTCTACTCTTTTAATGTATAACGATTCTCTTTCTTACCTACAGGCAGTTACCACGAAGGCAAGTACTCCCCGGCAGTGATCGCAGCCCGCAACTACCAAACGAAGCAATACGTTGCTCCTGGCTTCAGAAACGGATTCTACTGAACATTGCCGTCCCGTGTTTGATGTGCCATCTATAAATAAACTTATCTATAAAAAACATGTTTGTTTGTAGCAAACTGACAATAAAGTGATATTTAAATCGAGGTTTATATTTTTATCCGTAGTGGCCGAGTGATTGTAAAAGACGCTTGCAAACAAGATTGCAATGTCAAATGCCGACTATACCAACGAGTTTCTTCTTAACGGCGAATCTGTCGTCGTATCAAAAGAAAGGCTTTATTTGCGTCTTGGATTTCTTCTTAAATGTATAAATACGTAGGTCTCCTATCGATGTTTTCCTTTACCGTAAAGTTCGTGGTATAATGAGGTTTGAAATAAGGCAATATTGATTTTGTTTGTTGTTTAAAGTCACCGTGAAGCTCATGGTGTGTGGAATCATTAAGGTTTGAACCTGCTATCTTGATTTTGCCGACAAGACTCAAATCATATCTATACTAATATTATAAAGAGGAAAGATTTGATTGTTGGTTTGGATACATAGAATGGATGAGTGAAGAAAGATTGACGAAGCAGATATACAAAGCAAAAGTGTGTGCAAGAAGAGGCAGAGGAAGGCCACGTTCCAACTACCTGGATCAAATAGATCGGACGCTCAAGGACGGGAACGTTAAGAGTACTCGAAACCGACGAGCATGTATGAAGAGACTGACGAATGTGGACGAAGTGAAAGAGGTATGTAAGTCTAGAGAGAACTGGCGCTCTACATACCCCGTTAGGGACTTGGCGTGATGATATGTAAGATTTGATTGTTCGTTTCTTTGTTTGTATTGAATGGGCTCCGAAACTTTTGGACCGATTTGAAAAATTCTTCCCTCATTGGAAAGCTATAGTCACCCTGAGTGACATAGGCTATATTTATTGCCAGAAAGATTATGAAAATATACGCGGGAGAAACCGCGGCTCACAGCTAGTTATTTATAAAGGCCACGTAATGATAAAAAAAAAAAATTGTACGGCGATTATAACATAATATCAAGAATAAGATAAGAATCTAAGATAGTGGTTAAAAATTTAAACAAAAGGTTAGTAAAACCTTTAAGCTGTGACCTAGCAGTTCGTGGTCTCGTCTGCGAAGTTAAAGGTTACAAGTTTTTTTTTTTATACAACAAGAGTGGCAAACAAGCATACGGCCCGCCTGATGGGAAACGGTTACCGTAGCCTATTTACGCTCACGATACCTAAGTATCACTTGCGCGTTTCCACTCTGTATTCAGAGAGTTATACTGGGTTGGCAACATAATAGGTCTAATCCCTACGCCAACGCAATATAACAATCCTCCCCCCTCTCCAAGGAGCTCATTACTGGAAACCTTATTCACCACGTAGGAACACAAATATTGTGTTATTTGGCTACGGGCTTCTATAAGGAGGTCCTGCCCCAGTCGGGCAGCTCCAAATTCGAACGGAAAATCCGTTACGCCCTACCTCTTCAGAACAGCGCTGGAAAGAAATGTTTTTACGATGATTTGGACTTCTTATTATATCCTCATGCTTTACCACAAGTGCCCTCGAAGGGTCACATTCCGCCAAAGATACATTTTAGGTGACAGCGTGACAGTTGGCGATTCCATCGAAGTTACTCAAGCAGGACTATATACGCCTTTGAATAACTTCTCGAACAAATGCAGGTTTCCTCTCGATGTTTTCCTACACCGTAAAGCTCGTAGTGTGACTTATTACTATATTTACGTTCAGAAAAAGAGATTTATTTTCGGAACTAAACATATTATATGTGTTAATAATCTTAATGCTAAATTTGATTAAGTAACAAACATCGATACATGCATCCATTGATACTAGTAGATAGGTGACAACGTGACAGGTGTATAGCCTACGTATCGCCATATGTCAAACACGACAGATACATATATGACGGCCGTCTGGTCTAGTGGTTAGAGCTCCTGACTGCAAAACTCGAGGTCGCGGGTTCGAATCCCGCTGAGGGCAGATATTTATGTGATCAACAGTTTTTGTACCTCAGTCTTGGTCCTATACAATTATGTATATATATACCTGTATAAGTAAATATATTGTAGTCTAGTTACCATAACACAAGCTTTGCTTAATTTGGGGCTATGCCAATTTGTGTGGAATTGTCCCAGGTATTTATTTAGAAACCTACAGATTTCCTTCGCCTAAAGTTGTACATAAGCTTAGAAAAACTCATTAATACGGTTTGTACACAATCTGTACCTTGCAGGTACTCAAACTGCCTCTTCTTGTTATAACTTGTCTAATCGTTACAAATTACATTGCCCTTGCGATCAATACATCAACATCAATATGTTAATTTGATGACTGTAATCATTTCAAAGTGTACATAATTACATACCGCATTAATCTTGGCGAGACACGTCTTGAATAGACTTGGTTTGCGTATTAACGCGGTCAAGTCACAATTTATGACAGCATGCCCTAGATTAGACAATCTTTGGGTAATCGCTTAAATAATTTCAGAGTTACGATGGCTGATAAATTGTTCAAATCGTTTGTGAAGTGCGAATATGTAGATTCGAAGTTCGTATTTTATGACTATATATATAATTAGGCGGACGTTTCGAGACCAAATCAGGGACGTCTTGAAAAAAGCCCAGGTCAAGAGTACCCTAAACCGAAGAGCATGTATGAAGGGAATAATGAAAGTGGACAAAGCGATAGAAGTATGTAAGGATCGTAGCAAGTGGAAAGAAGTGTCTGCCTACCCCTACGGGAAAGAGGCGTGATTATACGTATGTATAGTTAAGTTAAATTTGTATGTTGACAACAACCGTCTGGTCTAGAAATCAGAGCAGCAGAGAGCTTCCCGTTGAAGGCAGATATTTGTGTGGTGAACAAGAGTATTTGTAGCTTAGTCTTGGATGTCCTATGTATTTATGTATATATCTATCAATA
>JACCPG010006163.1:0-23625 GCA_016069955.1 Drepana arcuata | reverse complement strand
TTCATAAGTGGTTCGCTTACATGAAGTTGCTATTTTACTAGCCTTTAATAAGAAATTTTATGTTTGAATTTAAAATATCTTTTAAGCATTTTTCAGTATAATTATATTCTTGGTAATAAACTTTTGCGGTATAGACATTTTGCTTTTATTTCGTTGTGTGTACCTTGTGTTGGTTCTCTTTTTCAGTTAATAAATGTAATAAGAATTCATGAGCCCATTAAAAAATATACTCTTAATATTACAAGACCAATTCTTCAAATATATTTTTTCAATAATTATGTACATGCTATTTTACTAGACCGGGGACTTATTTCAAACAATATAATAGTATAAAAATACCAGGCAATACATGGGAGGGTGTCACGTGACCTCCGAGTACGCCAACGGCTATTAGATGTAAAAGAATAAGAAAAAGTTAGTTTGGAATAACGAAGGTTGTACAATCATACAGTCTTCGTAGTAGTGCAGTTCACGAGAAAAAAAAAATTGAGGCTTATATGACTTCTCACCGATACGGGATTATTATCTTTATTATTATAGTATCCAGAAGTGGTAGCATGAAGAGAAAATACCATCACTATTCAGTAATACGATAAGGCCGATTTATACTGTAGACGGCATATTCATCATTCTTGACTTAAGATCGTAACAGCACGTCATACTATGTACATACCATACATAACATTTACATACCACTAAACAGCTTTCGTTCGATTAGTTGTAACATTGCCTAATTTTTTTTCATTATATACAAAATAAAAAGGCAGTCTTGAATTATGATTACAACATGGAAACAACCCCAGTGTACTCTAAGCTTTAGGTACCGTGGTCACGGTGGACGGAAGCGATAAATCGTCTTTTGTTTGTTAGCGCCCACCTGATAATATCATGCAAGAGGCATGCATGAAAGTGTCGTCGCATATGCAAGGAATTTCACACGATCGCTCGCATTCCTGTCACCTCACAATACGGTGTACGCTACGTTTATTTATATATATTTTCTCATTAAACTTTCATGATGCCTGTAGCGTGTGGTTGTTTGTGTAAAATATTGCAGGGCGCTAAGAATGTTTGGAATTCAGATTCGCTTGTTTTTATATAGTTAGTGTTATTTTCAATTATGTTATCTATCATGCCTAGCTTACTGCTCCCGCTTTATGGTGGTATTTAAATGTTTCCTTAAAATGTATTGGTCATTTATAAACTTTAAAAAGCCGTGGTGGCCGAGTGGTTCGAGCTGTTGCCTGCGACGCAAGAGTCGCAAGTTCGAATCCCGACTGTACCAATGAGTTTTTTTCTGAACTTAAGTACAGTGATTAGTCACACCACGAGCTTTACGGTGAAGGAAAACATCGAGAGGAAACCTGCATACGTCGATGGATTCGCCATCTGTCACGTTGGCACCTAATATACCTCTGGCGGAAAGTGGGTGTGTGGCTATTACCTATACACCTCTGCCTACCCCTTCATTATATATTATTATATATTTATAAACTTTAATACAATTATCATACTAACTCATAGGAGGTTGTGCATGTTCATTTCAGGGGCATATCTTGCATTGCTTTTTATGTGGTGTTACACGTATAATATACGTGTAACATTTTCGAGCCATTTTCGAGTATTGCAACATTGGCCGATTGTACGAATATCAAACTATACAACAAAAAATACAAAGAACAAAAAAAATACTGATACTACTATATACTATACCAATAAAAAAATTTAATATTGGTATAGTATATAGTAGGTATATAAATGTAGTAACATTAATGAAAATATAATAAATTTGGTATGTATATGTTATAACTTATAACATAACAATATATATTATTTTTTCTCTATTTTTTTTCTCTCTAACTTGGTTGCCTGGAAGAAATCGCTTTTGCGATAAGGCCGCCTATTTGTGCGTACTACATGTTGTTCTCTGTTTTTTGTCATCCTATTTGTTTTTGTAGATGTGTGTGTACAATAAAGGATTTAAATAAATCATCATCATCATCATATCATCACGCCAAGTCCCTAACGGGGTAGGCAGAGAGTATAGAGCGCCAGTTCTCTCTAGACTTACATACCTCTTTCGCTTCGTCCACATTCATCAGTCTCTTCATACATGCTCGTCGGTTTCGAGTACTCTTAACGTTCCCGTCCTTCAGAGTCCGATCTATTTGATCCAGGTAGTTGGAACGTGGCCTTCCTCTACCTCTTCTTGCATACACTTTTGCTTTGTACATCTGTTTCTTCAATCTTTCTTCACTCATCCTTTCTATGTGTCCAAACCAACGTAACATGCCTTTCTTCATCTTTACAATCACGCCCTCATTCACGCCAGTTGATTTGCGAATCTCTTCATTGCGGATTCGATCTAATATCGTTACGCCGCACATTTTTCGAAGAGATCGCATCTCGACTACATTCAAGCTATTTTCATACTTCCTCTGACATACCCAGGATTCGCTGCCATACAATAAGGTAGGTACCAATATCGCGTTGTGGACAGCAACTCGAGCATTCTTGCTCAGACTTTTACTGCCCATCAACGCCGACATGGCTCCATTCACCTTATTTCCGGCAGCTATCCTTCTAATAAATAAAAATAAAATAAATAAATTATGTATTATTCTTCGATAGAAGTAGAAATAGTAGCATTTTTAAAATGAATAAAACTTCATTTTTATATTAAAAACTAGCTGTACCCGCGACTTCGTCGGCGTGACTTTTTTATCTTAGGTAAAAAAAACAATTAAAAGTATCCTATGTTACTTCTAATACCTTCAAGAATATGTGTACAAAGTTTCATGATGATTGGTTAAGTAGTTCTGACGTGAAAGCGTAACAAACAAACATTCACATTTATAATATTAGTAAGGATACGCCTCCCAAGACTTTCAAAGCCTCTTGTTGTTTTCGTGGAGAGAGTAGAGCTGCTACTCTCTGCTCGAAAACAACAAGAGAAAACAACGCTATACCGCAAGCATTTTCCTTTGTAAATCCGTCTTGTATTAACGTCATAGATAGTGAGGTACACGAAACAGCATCTGATCGCCTTTACGATAAATTTATCTTTACGCTTCCCAATAGGTTGCTCAAAGAGGTAGGAATAGTTTAATACCATTTACATTACCTTTAGAAACCATTTTGACTATGGTGATTCGATTGCCGTTTCTCAAGCACAACTGTAGGTACGTCCTTAAAATTATTCTCAAACGTTTCCCCGTTAATTTCCTTT
This sequence comes from Drepana arcuata, assembly GCA_016069955.1. Classification (NCBI taxonomy): domain Eukaryota; kingdom Metazoa; phylum Arthropoda; class Insecta; order Lepidoptera; family Drepanidae; genus Drepana; species Drepana arcuata. The sequence goes on along the minus strand of JACCPG010006163.1, from coordinate 20,396 downwards.
ATCTCAAAACTGTTCTTCAGTTCAGAAAAAATCGTGGACACAGTCGGAATTCGAATTTGTAATCTTTGCGTTGCAGACTCGAACCACTTGATCACTATACTTTTTACGTCGAGTGGGAATCGCAGAGCACTCTACAAAAAGTGTTCATAATAGGAACGCAAAGTCCAACAAAAACATCAGACATCCACGGTTAAGTATCTACGTTTCAACTTTATGCCGTCTTTGTACTATAGCGTAGTAAATCACGTGCACAGTTTAGTCCTATTACAAATCATTTGCCGCGTGCACCTGACAGGAGCGTCGAGAATGAGGCCGCCGTGTCGTCATTTCAACTCACTTCCGGCTGTTGCCATTATAGTCTAGCGTTTTGATCTTCTTTATACAGTGAGGGTTTAAGAAAAAAGAAGTTCCCGTTTGTGAATGCTATCGTTAGAAGAAATTTAGAGACGTTGATTTAATTTTTGGAGACTTTATGGAGACTTCAGAGGAGATATGCAAAGTAATTAGATAGAAAGCCTGTTTCTCTTTAGACATAACATACTTTCACCTTAATTTTTTTTACATACATGCTCAGCGTTTTGCACTCTTGGTTCCCATCCTATATTTTTTGATCGATAAGTTCGAACTCGGTTTTACACCTGCCTTTCTACAAAACACTTCACAATTCTATTTTTGTTTTATTTAGCTTTTGTCCTGTCATTCATCACTATTTGAAATATGATCGTGGAAACATTGTCACATAATGTTTGAGCGACCACATAGTACGAATTAAAAAACTAACCCCAAGGCGAGATCTTGAAAATCTCCAAGAAAATCACAAGCACATGAAATCGTAATACACTCGTTCCATTTACCAAGTATCCTGACCGCACAGAGCGCCCGAGGCGGTAATTTCCTGGCGCAACTATGGGGAGCAATCAACTTACTCGTATAATAGTTGAAAAGCTTCTATACTGGCGTCCATTCGCCTTTTTCAAAACTCTAACGAGGCACTTTATACCTTCGAGTCTTTGAGCTAAAGAAAACATACAATTTCTTGACAACAAACTGGCGTGAGCCCATATGATTCCAATAATAATTTTTCAACAACAATTATTCCCTAACAGTGCGGATCTTGTCGATTTCACACAAAAGTCCCCGAAGGGGTAGACAGAGGTGACACTTTCCGCTAGAGATATATTTCAGGTGCCAACTTGACAGATAGCCAGTCCATCGCCGTAACTCCAGCACAATACACACGTCTTTGAATTACTTCTCAAACATAATATGCAGATTTCATCTCGATGTTTTCCATTACCGTAAGGGTCGTGGTGTGACTAATCTCTGTACTTAAGTTCATAACACTCATTGGTACAGCCGGGATTTAAGGTTGCAATCATTGTGTTGCAGGCAACTGCTTAAGCCACTCGGCCACAGCGGCTTTTTATTTAGTTATACATACATATAATATTATAAAACTGCTGTATGTTTCAATTGTCCAACTTGTAGCCTAATGCAGTCAATGCAATAGCATACGAAAAATTATTATAATTTCTGATAAATAATGAAACCTGAAATAAAGCCTATTTTGGTTTACAAATATTCAGCACAAGTAAATGTATTATGTAAATAAATGTACAAGTAAATGTAAGTAAAAGTATTGGATGCTGTAAAGCAATGTAGCTTTACAGCATCCAATATAACTGGCTTAGTCCTAGAAAAGATCCAATAAAAAATTGTTTATTGTACCACATGCGGCTAAAAGCAGAATACTTCAAAAGTAACACATCTCCCGGGATAGCGTAACAATATTAGCAAAAGGCACTGAGTGAACTTGTCGCAGCATTCAGCAAGTATATACTAAGCACAGTGGAATACCTCGCATCCAAACACAAGTAGGTCAGAGTCCACCACTTATTTCGTATGTATGAGACGGATGCCTGCGGAGAGCGTATTTAAAAGCAGACGTTTGACTGACCGCACAACGACTGAATACTAAAACAGAAACTTCACTGCTGCACCTTTGAAACTGTAGTACCTTTAACTTATTAAAATATTATATCTTACATCTTCTTGTTTTTATTAGCTTTATAGTTCCTCACGCAAACGTTTCTAGGAGGAGGTAATTCATGATAATACAAAAAAAGCGGCTATAGGCTATACATATATATACTCCCTGAGTTATTGTAAAGTAATGTATAGAACCGTGGCGCCTGAGTGGGGTGAGTAGTCATCGACGAAACAAATATTACAGGTTCAGGCCTCGGCGGCATTTTTCAATGGGTTTTCATAATTACAGTATAGTGATTTATCACATGCTTTAACGATGAAGGAAAAAAATGTGGAAAGTCATCTAAGCACCATAAGATAATTTAAATATAGTATCGTATAGTCGTGTTTGAGATACGGCGACGAACTCGCCATCTATCACGTTCGGCCAATGAAAGTGAACCTATTGATCCAGGTGGGGAAGCAAAGAATATATTCACAAGCGTGCCGCAAGAATATCCTGTTTTTATACATTAGTGACGTGCGAGTAGAAAATCAGCTAGTCTCTTTTTTTAATTAAGAAAAAATATAAAAATCCGTCGACTTCCCTGAGGCTTATGCAAATATCACATTTCAGTACAAACCTAACCTGCAGTGCTGCACTAATCAAATATGCTTTGTTGACTTGCTCGCTTCGAGCTACAAGCCGCTTTACACGCTTCGGTACATACTACCACCACATTCGAGCAATCGGGGTGTACGTACGTTCGAACGAACTGACCCGCAAATTTACGTGAAGACATTTATCCCCTAGTTATTGTTTGCCAACTGAAGTATCTGCCTATTTCTATCGACCAACCACAAAGGTCTTGCACTGTGCGCTTCCAAAGGAGTTTTCTTCCGCGAACGCTCAGGCTGTGGAATGAGCTCCCCGTTGAGGTTTTCCCTGGAGAGTACAGCATGGAGTTCTTCAAGAAGGGTGTGAAAAAATTTCTGCAGGGTCGGCAACGCGCGAGTGATACCCCTGGTATTGCAAGCGTCCATAGGCGGCGGTAACCGCTTACCATCAGGCGGACCGCATGCTTGTTTGCCACCCAAGTGGTATAAAAAAAAAAAAAAAAAAACCAAAGGCTTAAATTACTCATCAAAGATATGAAACATTACAAGTACTACCTGCACCCGGCCTGCGCTGCCATGCGTTCCTAATAAATGATATGTAGAGGACGAACATACAAATATTCATTTTTATTCATTTAGACGGACATTGAACGACATTCGAGAAATTATTCCCGTTTCCGGAACGAAGAAACGAAAGAATCTATTTTGTCCGCCTCTAGAAACCATAAAAGGCAAAGCTTACAAATGTCTTTGATACTTTGTCCATCCTTTGAAAAGAATAAAGTGGTGTTCACAGAGAGGAAACCAAACAAGGGCCCAAGGCCCTTTTACATCCTCGCCTAAAGAGCCCTTACTTTTGGCACGGTAAAAACACGAGTAGTACCTGATCAAGTCGTTCCGGACAAATACAAACTTTGATGATTTTATATTTACTGTATGAAATCACACAATTGACAAACCTTCCTGAGTAAAATTTATCTTCTAGTATATCAATATTAGAATCAAACAATCCGAGTTCCTCACAGGATAGGCAGAGAGAGTAGAGTGCTAGTTCAGTCTAGTCTTACTGAGTCAGAACTTTGTCGCTTCATCTATAGGTGTGACAATTGATTATATAATAATAATAATATATCCTCACGCCTACCCACAAGGGTACCCGAAGAGGTAGGCAGAGGTGTATAGGTAATACCCACACACCCACTTTCCGCCAGAGGTATATTAGGTGCCAACGTGACAGATGGCGAGTCCATCGCCGTTACTCAAGCACGACTATACAATTGACTACTCCACTATAATATATGTTTAATTATATATTATACAGATTATTATTAAATATTAAACAGGGGCGTGGCGATATGTATGTGTGTATATATGAATGCAAAACATGTTCTAATCGAGTAACAAACATTCTCACAAAATTTTGCATTTATCATTTTGTAATGTCTCATCAAAAGATTTCTAAAACTTTACTCCTTATTCAGTTTGATTGTAATAAGACGCAAAGTTCATTAGTTAGTAATGAAATTTGCGTCTGTATTGCCACTGCTTGTATTTTTAATCGGCAGTTAAGTTGTATGTATGTAAAGATGTAAAAAATACCCTTTGCACCGTACTGGGGCCTTTAAATTTCGCCTGTTTGCGAGCCTAATTAGGTAAATTTTATTACACTTGGGGGATTTTTCCAACAGTATACTTTTGGCAAAATTAAAAATCTCCGGTGTAGGTGTAAATTATAATGGGCACGCGAGTTATTTAATTTCCATATTGCGATACAGACGCCTTTGAGTCCATAATGGTTTGTGCTCAACAAAATGTTACCGACGGCGTTATCAAACTACGATCTCTCGAGCGTTGAACTTAGTTATTATTTTTATTTGGTCAATTCTCACACCTCGGTATCGTGGTAATGAAAGGTTTCGTGGTCAAGAGTGCTGAATGTACAACAAAACACCATTAAGTCAAAGTCACTCTACAAAGCATAATATTTTATGACAGCTTTGCAATTGTGTATATACCTAAGTATATTGTAGTTCCCTTGGGGCTAATTTACCAGTAAAAATATACACTCAAAGACGGGAAAACTTTAAGAGTACTCGATACCGAACCATGTTTTGGAGAGACTGATGAATGTGGACAAAGCGAAAGAGGTATGCAAGACTAGAAAGAACTGGCGCCCTTTTCTCTCTGCCTTCCCCGTTAGGGACTCGGCGTGATGATATTATGTATGTATGTGTTTAGATATACGTTAAAATAAGTATGTTTCTTCTCTATGTACTTCTAAACTGTTCACTCGATTACAATGAATATTAGACGAGCTATTATTGATACGCCTGCGAAGGTTCCTGGCTCAAAACTGTAACATAACTCGCTAGCTGGTGCTGCAGTACATGAGTGTCTATACCATTCAACCGGTCGCAATGAAATTATCGTGCGCACGCATTGCGACGAATGCTAGTAATAGCTAGATAAAAATAAATGTATGTAAAAGTTATTTCGACAGTGTCAGGTTCGTGTGTCATAGTGGCACTGAACGATGCTTTGGTTTGCTATATACAAAAATATTTCTACCTATGTTCATTATACTTAGATTAGAAAATATCCTACCGATGTGCCCTAAGCACGTTTCATTTGAAAGGTAATAATGCGAAGATGGTTTAGATCAGTAAAGAAAAGACAAAGTGGATATCTCCTTTAGCGTATTAGCATACGTCTGTTATCCCGCCAGTCTTTGATAAAATACAATTACCTATAAAAATAAATCATTTCTTGAGTCTAAATATACCTACATACTGCCAGTAAGTATAGTATAAATAAATATACTCAAACAAAGGTAATGATCAAAATATTAAGAGAACCATTTTTGATGTGCATCAACAGTAGTCCCTTAGACAGATAACAGTGGGTTTTAGATAAATACAGCGGCTTCACGCCTACCTACAAATCTTTCAGGAGGGGTAGGCAGAGTTGTAACAACATCGTATCATGTACATAAATACTGAGTAAGTAAGTAAACACATAACATTTTTATAAGTCAATTGACACTAATGCAACGCTCGTGTTTTATTTCCGCGACCTTTTTACGATTTTTGCCACACCAACACGTAAAATATTTAAGTGTGATTGAATTTATGCCGTAATGTTCTTAATATATGTTACCATGCCACTCTGTTTAGCTAGATACTTAATTAATTAAAGTTGTCATAGTGATGAAGTCATTAAAAGATCCATCCCTGTAATTCCTTTAACCAAGAATAATATAAACCGTTGTGGCCGAGTTGTTCGAGTAGGTGCGTGCAACACAAATATTGCAAGTTCGTAACCGGACTGTCGGTACCAATGAGTTTTTTTGGTTACAACACGAGCTTTACGATGAAGGTAAACATCGAGAGGAAACCTACATATTATGTTTGAAAAGAAATTCAATGACGCATGTATAATTTGTGTTTGTGTTATTCCGTCTTGTATGTAACAATGAAGTTGAAGTTTGTTTGAAAAAATGTAAATTACTACTATACTAGTAATGTAAAAATTTAAAAAAATATTTTATGTTTTAGTATCCATGTCTTTTACGAAGAAACACTAAAGCAGAATACACCTTTGTATGCACATGTACAAAGCTTAAAGACCGTTGGGTCATATCTTTTCAGAGTCTGGTGAGTGCGAGACAAATTAAAGAGAAGTCATACTGTGTATGGTGACCATGGGATTTTAAAAAGGCAATTAATATTATAATTCTCCACCTTTGAAATTAATTAAAAAGTCTCACTTCCACTTTTAACTTTTCCAATATTTCGTTCCATTAAAGTGGGAGCATGAAATCTGAGTAACATTGTAAAAAAGTTTTTTTTTTCTATTGATAGCTCAATATATTAGGGCAGAGAACACAAGCCAAGCATAGCTTTTGTCTAGCCGGTCTACAGGTACCAATCGGTAAAGCCCAAGTAACATCTTAAGTATAAACTTTGTTAATCCTTCACCATGGGAATAAGTGATATTAGCGATAGCTGGTTTCATTGTATAAAAATCTGCGTATATTTAATAACCGATACACATTTATTGGAAAACCTTTATGAAAAAAAATTATAACATAAATTTATGGGTTCATAATTAATGAACCCATAAATTTAATCTAAATACTAATGTTAAAATCAGTCTTTCATCATTTCTCATATAATTTTAAACATTCCAACAATATCAACACATATCTAATCATACAAATCCTACGCCTGCTATAATTTTTGAAGGGTTTTTATGTTAGGTTAAAGTGTTTTTGTCGAGTTGATATAAAATCTTTAACTGCCTATTTTTCAGTTACTATATATATATATATATACTAACACTATTTATTAAGTCATCTTGTATACTAACACTATGAACATCATGTCTGAAATAAATGTGATTTGATTTGATTTTGATAAGTATTGTAATTACAAATTACTTCAATATTTCCTCTTATTAATTTATTTAAAATAGTAAATTTTATAATTGTTTCTTTTATTGTGAGCATGTTAGCTGCTAAATTACAGAACGGTTAAACGGAATTGCACTCTAAGTACATAATCTTGAATGCATATTAATGTATGTCAGTTGTAAGCAATGCGAAGTTTTTGTTAGCGAAAGTCTCTGATTCTGAAAACTCTATGTTTCTTATTCTTTATCTCCCTACAATATGAAATACTTTCCCTTCCCTTTATTATTATTAAAAGAAGTAAAAAAAATACAACAAAAGGGGCATAAGCATAAACAAAGAACCATTCCATCTTGCAATATCCATAATTAGAAAAAGTCTCGTTCTATCCGTCGCTACATCAAACGCGTGGCGAACCTCAACAGTCGTAGCGGACGGTTCGAAGGACGCTTTCAGAGGCAGGGCTTCCGCGACTCGCAGCGTTTCCCATTCATTGTGATGATTGCTCCGCTCTCATTACACCAAGGACTTTTCACCGGGTGACGAATGTCCGTAAAAACGACCCTTTTCCCCCAAGAATGTCTCGGTGTAAGGTATTATTTAGAGTACTACAAGAAATAAATTTTCTGATTTCTTAGCTATCTGATCAAAATTTCAACTGGTGATTTTAAACTGGTGGGCATAAACTTGAAGTCGGCGAGTATATATGAAGAAAAGACTGATGAATGAAATATAAAATGAAAGTAGCCTATGTAGGCCTAGAGAGGACTGACGGTCGATGCAGTTCAAAAACGCACCGCTGGGATTGTCGACGATTCCATGCTCACAAGCAGCTTACAACAACTAGTCTGAGGAGAGACTTTGCCTCCCTGAGTGTGTTCTACCGCTTGTATAACGGGGAGTGTTCTGAAGTATTGTTCGCCACACTTCCCGCCACCACACTCCTCACCATCGACGGAGAATTCATCCCCATACCTTGGAACCACAAAGGTCTCCCACGACATGGTATATATTTATAGATTTACATATCGCGAGATGTTTCCTTTCACCGTAAAGTTTGTCGTGTGACAAATCACACTGTACTTAAGCTCAGAAAAAACTCATTGGTACAGTCGGGATTTGAACTTGCAATATTTGTGTTGCTGGCGACTACTTGATCCACTCGGCCAAATCGGCTATTAGAAATAGTAGTAAAATATCGGTTCTAGTGGGTCAAAATTTCTAACATAAAGTACCTATCAGTGGCAAGTAAAACTTTATAAAAAGGAAAAAGCATATTCATTGAAGTTTAAACATCCAACGAAATATAGCACACAAAGTACAGCAAAGAGATGTCGAACATGAAGAAACGAAGCAATTATTGTGTTCACTTAACTGAATCTAATCGAAATGACCTTCCAGGTACTAGTAATGTATTATGAACATGTTCTGTGTTCACTTAAAATGCGCTTTCAAACAGAACTTCTTCAGGGGTATGTTGGCTACCTGATTCCGTTCGACGTGAGATCAAAGGACGCAATGCGAAGGACTTTTTTAAACGAGAAAAATATGGGGTAGTGTACGCAAATAGCGAGTGGAATCAAAAGACTGTGCGCGCTCAACTACTACTTCACTATTTACTTGAACACTTTGGATGAACACAGGGAAATATATCTATGGCTTTTTTATGTTCTTGTATTAATAATAAATAGTAATACGAGAGTAATGTGTCAATACTCTAGTTCTTAATACATAGGATTATACTGAGTATTCAAATCAAAATAGCTCGCAACTAGCAGAACGCTCTAATCTAAAACACTGCCCGAGCTATCCCAATGGGGAGGCCGCAAGGTAGTCTTTTGGGAGCGGTCCCTCTTCCCGCTGCCCCATTTGTTGCTCGTTAACCTACTAAATATTATGAATAATTTATGCATCAGCAACCACTAAAACAATTATTATCTCAACTCTGATGTTTCTGAGAAAGGACAGTGGAAATGTTACTCAATGGTAAGGTTCATAATGGACAATATTGTATAAGCTTGAAAATCGTGGCCATTTATTATCGCAGAACCCTAGTCTAAGGAATCGCAAATATAATGCAGAACGATTTTTAGGATCGCATCAGGAGTATTAAGTTACGTCCATTGAAACAAACAAGCTTTGCCTCATTATAATATTAACTTTATACATGTATTATTATTATATAATAACAAGTTCGTAGTAATCATGAACTAAATAGAAACAGAAACTAAGAAAATTTTAATACTACAATGCAATTCCATCAAATGGCAGGACCATTCTTGTTATATGTGGGAAGAACAAAAGTCGTCAAAATAATTATTTCTCCCTCTTTTTATTTTATATTAATATTCCCACCCTTATTCTACAAATTAATCACGCGCTCTATTATAGTAAGACCCTTCCAAGTATTATTAAAAAAAGTCACTCACACGTCCAAGAGGGTGTCAAAACTAAAACCATTCAACGTGTCAATTCGCAACGAAAACAATTAACGGCAACAAACGGGTCGCGCAATTAACATAGGGGCCGTGACGCCTCGAGCGGGGTAGCCCGATTAAAATCCCTAAAATACACGTCACCGTGTTGACGTTTTGATGAGGCGAAATAAATTGCGCACGGGGCTCGCCGCGAGGCAGCGCGTGTTAAGGGAAAATGAAGGTAATCAGGCCACGCCGCCTTTTCACTTTGAAGACTGCGTAATACGAATATTATTTGAATTTGGAAGGATCGAGTGAGGACACGATTTTTCGGGAATTAGAGCATTGCTTAAATTTTTTAAGAATGTCGCCATGCTTGAATTCAATTCATATATACATACATACATATCATCACGCCAAGTCCCTAACGGGGTAGGCAGAGAGTATAGAGCGCCAGTTCTCTCTAGACTTACATACCTCTTTCGCTTCGTCCACATTCATCAGTCTCTTCATACATGTATGTATGAATATAGATATAATAGATATCATTTCGCCGATTCTTTCACGAGGCAGGGCAGAGAGTGTACAGTGCTGCCGCTCTACTCTCTCTAGACTTAGAGACCTCTTTTGCTTCAACCACATCAGTGGTTCAACCACACACTCTTTATATTACCTATTCGGATTCTTTTGAATTTGGCTGGCTTAACTATATGAAAATACGTTTTCATATTTCAGTTATCAATTGATTTGACTGAGGCAGATAGGATCTTTCCATATATACAAACCTCTTAAAAACGCGATTTGAGAATCTCTTCATTGCCAATTCGTCCTGATATCGTTACGCCGCACGAAGGGACCAAAATGAATGTTCCTTTTATCTAATTGCTCATAATACTGGTCACCCATAATGAACTCCAACATCAGTCACATACCGCTCAAACACAAACCACAAACTGTACAAAGCAGGCCTAAATCAAACCGTGTCTAGTATAATGGAACCGTCAGACACGCGACACCTCGTCACCGACACAAGGGTCACCATTTAAAACTTGCCGAAACATATCCCACGCATAAACCACCACAAAACGAGCCAGGAACTCGCATCAGCAAAAATATACTCTATCTCCTTGAAATAAGATACTTGTTAACGGTGTCAATAAAATGGTGAAACTGTCAGGAAACGCGACCAAAACGCACGGCTTTCGAGCTATGACGCGCAATGAAGAAGTGAAAGCAATTAAACTTTAAACATTACGGTGGAACTTAACGTCACAACGATTTATCCCTATGCAAGTAAAGTGTCATATCTGAAATAAATACAAGGCTCTTTTGAAAAAGGAACAGTTGATGAAATATGTTATAATAGCGTACAATAATAGATAAAAAATCGGTCAAAATTAACAAAAGTATGGACCTTATTTTCGTACAAAAATCTGCGGTAAAGATAAATTTATACATTTTCGATCTCATAAAACGCATAAAACTATGTTTTGAAGTAAGTATCATCTTTCAATCAATCAAAACATTTTATTGAATGTAAGGGCCGCAGGGAACACTGACTTATTGAACGTCACATACTTAATAAAAACTAAAGTTACCACTGTTTCAAAGATAAAAAAACTTCCAGTAGAAGAAACGGCAAAACAAACTCCCGGGTTTTCTTTTTTACGGGTTCCCTTTTACGTAGGGGTAAAAAATATTAAACTTATATATAAACCCTGAACAAGAGGAGCAATTCATTGCCATGCATGGTCATCATTAAAATAATCTTATATACAAATTTGTTATCATTTTTAGCTATTTGTGTTATTACATCGTCATAAGGGCAGGCAACCTGTGTAAGTATTTAAAAGGATTGACTGAAGAACAATAACATAATGTCACCAACGATACAATGAAATGCCAACGTGACCGATGACGTGTACGACACCATCGCTCAGGCACGGTTAAATCATCGTCTATCAATTTCTACTCAGGTCTTTTCGCGTTGCTTTCCTTCATCGTTTCACTTGAAGTTAAAATCTTACTGAAATATAGTATTATTTCACCAAATGCAGTAAGGGGTAGACAGAGGGCTAAGCGTTAGTTCTCTTATGTCTTAAACCTCTTTCACTCCAAATTCATTCGTCAGCCTGTACAATATGCTAGCTAGTTTCAAATACCATACAATCAACTACAATATAATTACATTTTAGGATATAATACTGTGTAATACAACAAGCGAGTTGTTTTACCAAATTAACGTCGCACACAGAGTCGACACTTAATACAGTTTGATAACATTTGATTTGTTCTATCACGTAGCACAGCCACGAGGCAAATTACATACACAAGCCATCTGCGGTTACAGTGATTTTCCCAAACTAGTTTATTAAATAATTATTAAATTGAAACTTCAAAATGGATATTATGCGGTATTGGCAGGGCGTCGATTATACAAAAAGATAAACAAGTGCAGAATTTAATTAAAATCCCTGACTTATAATTTCCAGCTTCCCAAAACAAAAATAAATTTAATAATTTTCATTGTTAATGAAAAAATTGTCAAATACAACTTGGTTATTATCCTTATAATAATCAAGTTTATTTGAAATATAATCTTTTATTTTATTATCTTTTCGGGCAAGACTTTCAATTGCCTCTCAAGCGTGTGAAGGAGCAGGTTTCCTCACAATGCTTTCTTTCACCGTGTGAAATCGTGATGGTGTGATAAATCCACTGATTTATTTTTACTTAAGTTCATTTTCATTTTAAACAGCTTAGAAAAAAGCAGAACCTACACATCCAACCCCCGCTTAAACGCGGCTAATATAAGGAAAAAATTATTCAATACAAACCAAGTTGACTTTAGAAGTCCTCGAAACGCTATCCCCTCGTATAAATCGCCATGATATATTAATATTAGCGAATGCAAATGTCAAAAAACGCCCCTAGGGCGAGGGATGCGTGGCGACGCATAACTAGATGTCCCCTGTAAATGTACAGATTGCGAGGGTGGTACCAGCTAAACATTTAGATATTTTATATATATTTTCATGCCTTCCCACAAGGATTCCCGGAGGAGTAGGCAGAGGTAGATGGTACCTACAAACACACCCTAGCGGTAAAAGGTTTCATTTGAAATAACGCGCAGACAGTTTTCGACCACTAAAACAATAGATAAAAAGATTTTCTTAGCGTACTAGCTCTTAATGTAACGATAGTTTTACACGTCAAAACGTCACGTAAAAACAATACGAAAAAAATATTTTTATACTATTTATATGGAAAAGTGAGTTATCGGTACACAGATAAACTTGTGATTATGACACCAAGGAGCCTACAGAAACTCTTCACCACACCCGTCTCGAAGAACTTCATGTGTTAACGTTACCAAAGAGCTCATTTCGCAGCCTGGGCGTTTGCGTTCGTTATTTGATTTCTGTATATTAGGGTGTAGTGTCTATTCTCAGCATACAAACATGTAAAACTATTTAAGTATGAATATCGGCCGCTCATAGCCACTACGGCTTTCCTTCATTTTTTCCACTAAGTTAGTGACATATTATGTTTAGAAAACTATCACGAGATAGTGATTAATGTCATAAAAAAGTCAAACTTCTGCACGTAGTTCAGTTTTGATGTTGACAACAATAAGATGTTACAATGAAACGGGCAATTTTATCGTTATTGTGTGCAATAGCAAAATAATCAAAAATAATGTAAAAGCGCCCAAACAATCCCTACATCAATTACACATTTCACACCCAGCGCACACACGCGCGTACAATACAACTTTGTATAAAATATTAGCTATCGGGAAAGGTCCCCTTTTACATCAGCAATACCGGAAACAATTATTTTTCGCTACACCCATGTCGAGCTGAGTGGAGAGCGAATTCACATGTAGCCATCGATAAATATTGCATAGACAGAGAAAGACGATATGGTAGTGTGGTTTAATTAGTCACCTGCGAAGCTAATATTGTCGGTTCAAATCCTGCCCGTCGAAACCAATCATTCTGAGCCTACTAGATGTGCCACTTGGTAAAAGTAAAAAATGATTTCAACGGAAGATATTTTTTCTGGAATTTTCATAATACTCATCCTATGTGTCAATCCAACTAATTATCTATCTCTGTGCCTAATTTCATACAATTCAGTTCAGTAGCTTTTCGTGAAAGAAATGGAATAAAAGGATAATTGTTACATGTATTAAAACTGAATAATTATAGATGCCCAATGGACGCGATATAATATACATCTTGGTGGCGAAGCCGTTAACAGGAGTTTATATTTCCATATAAGGTGGTAGCTTGACAGTTGCCATCCGTTAAAAAATCTATGAGATGAACATAGAACATATTACTTTGAATGTATATCTGGGAGAGAGATAATTTGCGCTTTACTCTCTGTTCCTACCCTGTAAGGTGCTCGGCGTGATGGTATGTATGAATTTATAGTAATAGATAATGTATCTTAGATATATAAACAATATGTATATTGTTACGGTATATGTAGATAGTTTTAGCTCACTAGCAACCGAGCGTTGAAAGCATCTTTTACTTTGGGGTACTATTGTATTACGAGCCAAGACTTCGCAATTTTCTTCAGCCTAAAGTCCCAAGTAATGCGGGTGGCCAAAACAAGCCCTTAAGATGTACCCCATAAAGCTGGTTGCAACTCATTTTCATCTTCATTTCTCCAATAATAAGACCTTCCTAGCCATAAATCGTGTGCAAACAGTCTACAGGTGTTGTGATTCATGCTGCGAAACCGCATCCCGTGCCGTCTCGGCTAATGTGTTTACCCCATTACATCCGGAGGTCTTACGACCGCTGTATTTTGACCTATCTTACCTATCCGTTGATCTACTAAATGAAACAAAGGTGAGGAATGTTAAGCGAGCGCAGAGGTCAGGCTAAACTGGCTATGTTTACAGCTCCACCCTGGATTTCGACAAACATCGTCGACTCGCGTTTGCATTAAGTTTTATTGCTTTCCTCTCCTGAAAATTATAGATGTTAATATAAGACTGAGATATTTCTGGTGAAACGATAAAACTATGTTCGCAAGAAGGAATGTTTTTTTTATTTATTTGTATATTTTAAGAACTTAGAAATTTTTCTTTCCTTGAGGTAAAAGCTCAAAATTGTTTGCCTCGCGCTACGAACCTCTTGGTTGGGGGTTGATTCCCGCTGGTGGCAGATTTTTGTGTGATATACGCGAATATGTGTGTATGTAAATCGTTACTGTAGTTTCTATTATTCATACAACTTTACTTTCTCATAATAATAATGCAGAACTAATACTGAAAATGAGACTTAAAAGAACTGATGCAATATATAGAACTCTCATGTACCAATGAGATTTTCTGAACTATAGTACATTGATTAGTAACACCACGAGCTTTAAGGTGAAGAAAAACAACGGGAGCACACCTTCATACGTTTGAAAAGAAATTCAAAGGCGTAAGTATAGTCGTAATCGAGTAATGGCGATGGACTCGCCATCTGTCACATAGGCACTTATAATTTATCTCTGGCAGAAAGTGGGTGAGAAGGTGTAACCTATACACTGCAGCCGGACGTTTAATATATAAACAACTATACATCATCATAGAATTTAAGGAATCGATGACTTCCTTCACCGTAAAGCTCATTTGGTCAGGTTTGAGTGAATTACTGTACTTAAGTTTAGAAAAAGATTCAAACCTGCAATCTTTACGTTACGAGCGACTACTTCAACCGGTCAGAGACGGTTCTCTATTTAGAATCCATTAGCATAACAGCATTGCAATCATCAAATCCTTCAGAAACGCACATAAGCGATTTTGCAATCCGCACAGACCATGCAAATGCTGCCCGTCAATAGCACCTATCGGAAACTAGTACAATTTCCGTGTACTGAATACGTAATGACAAAACTTCAGAAGATGAGGCTTTCAATTCACTTTGCACTTATAGTGTGCTCTATGAAATGTTACTATGACTTGTGCATACATATATTCCGTTTAATATTTCAGTACCGTGTGACATTTAGGTGGTCACTTAGGGATTAGACTTCGTATTTAATATGCATGATGAAGATTTAGAAACAACTCTATCTAAGGACTAGCACCAATAAATGCTTATAGCGGTGCCTAATCGAAGATTTATATAGCCTAATTCGTTTTTTAATCTATACATTCTTATTAGGTACTATTATTATAAAAAGACCTTTTTAATGCCATGCAAAATAAATATAATAATTATGTATCATGAAAATGTATACGATATTTTTTTCTTCTTAAGAATACAGTCCCACATATCAGTATCTACATATAATACAAGGCTATATGTGTGTATAGTGAATAAGAGATAACTAGCTTACCAAAAAACCTCTATTTATAATAGAACTTCGCGCGGGTCAAGAGGTAGGCAGACACATGTATAACACCCCGAAAGGATAGGGAGCGGTGAATATTAACACATCCATTAACCCCAGATATATAATTTAGAAAAAACCATCATATGTATTTATATTATACATACATATCATCACGCCAAGTCCCTAACGGGGTAGGCAGAGAGTATAGAGCGCCAGTTCTCTCTAGACTTACATACCTCTTTCGCTTCGTCCACATTCATCAGTCTCTTCATACATGCTCGTCGGTTTCGAGTACTCTTAACGTTCCCGTCCTTCAGAGTCCGATCTATTTGATCCAGGTAGTTGAAACGGGGCCTTCCTCTGCCTCTTCTTGCACACACTTTTGCTTTGTATATCTGTTTCGTCAATCTTTCTTCACTCATCCTTTCTATGTGTCCAAACCAACGTAACATACCTTTCTTCATCTTTACAATCACGCCCTCATTCACGCCAGTTGATTTGCGAATCTCTTCATTGCGGGTTCGATCTAATATCGTTACGCCGCACATTTTTCGAAGAGATCGCATCTCGACTGCTTTCAAGCTATTTTCATACTTCCTCTGACATACCCAGGATTCGCTGCCATACAATAAGGTAGGTACCAATATCGCGTTGTGGACAGCAGCTCGAGCATTCTTGCTCAGACTTTTACTGCCCATCAACGCCGACATGGCTCCATTCACCTTATTTCCGGCAGTTATCCTTCTTTCAATATCTTTTTCATACTTTCCATCTCGTGTGAACATGCTTCCAAGATATACAAATTCATTCACTTGCTCTAGAATTTGCCCATTTACCGATATAGCACACTCGGTCACTTGTTCATCTCTTTCGAATACCAGAACCTTAGTCTTGCCAGCGTTTAGGCGCATATTTATATTATATTATTATTTCATATGTAACATAAAATCTCTGCCTATTGACACCAACCGAACCAATTTAGAAATTCTGCAAAATACGTTGCTGTAGTGCACACATATTCGTTTGGGTCATGTGCCCGGAACCAATTGACTTGTGCGGGCTACCAGCCGTCGGTGCAGTAAAAAGTAAAAAAAAAAACAAAAAAATGTGAATCAAAAATGATTGGGGAGCAGACACATGGAGAGTGTTGGCAACTAAAAAAAGAACGACGGCAAAAAGGTTGTTACATATTTGATTGCATTGCACAGACCAAGGCGAATGAAAAAAATATTGTCAGAGCTTTAATTACATGGAATGTAATAACCCCTTAAACATAATACCTGTTTTTTTAAACACTTATAAATGCATGTGGCCCGCCTGATGGTAAACGGTAACCGCAGTCTATGGACGATTGCTACACCAGGGGTATCGCTCGCGTGTTGCTCTTCTTGAAGAACTGAACCATGATGTACTGTTAAGGGAAAACCTCACCGGGAAGTTCATTCCATAGGAACATTCGCGGGAAGGAAACTCCTTTGAAACCGCGGGGTGCGAGACCATTGTAGTTCCAAAGTATGGGCATGAATTGACCCTCGATATTTATCGACTATATTGTAATAATTTACGCACTCTTTTGAAAGCTTTACATAATATGGATAACAAATAATTTAAGCTCTGTGCCGGAAGTTCTTATTACAGACTACCAATTTAATTAAGCCTTCATTAGCTACAATTATTCATACGTGTATGTCACATGATACTGATTATTTAATTAATGTATTAACTATATAGTTAAGTAACTATTTGTTACTTATTAGATTAATAAGAGTATAAACCCTTTAAATACTTAAAATTCAAATACTACAAAAGAAAAATGCCAAGCTTATTTTTATCGGATCAATTTACCTATAGTTATGATAAGAAAATGAGCGTGCAAAGCTAACATTATTATTTAACTTACACTAGAATCAACTTCACCCTGGATTTGAAAGAAACCAATCCTACTTACATCTATACTTATATTACAAAGAGGAAATATTTGTATGTAAGTATGTTTTGTAAGGAATTGGCTCAAAAACTACTGGACCGATTTTTTTAATTATTTCAACATTTGAATGCTACGTTATCACTGATTAATATAGGTTACGTTTATTGTAAGAAAAGGTTTAAAAAAATAAATCCACCCGTGCGAAGCCGGGACGGGCCGCTATATAACATAAAATGTGAAAGTGTCCGAGAATGTGTGTTAATCAATATAAATTCAGACAATTCTGATTCAAATTCAGCAGTCTGAAATTTGGCACGGAGATAGATTATTAGATGTTTCATTCAAGAAAAAAATCCAATGAAATAATTGTTTGTGCAGAGGAAACCGCGGAGTCCTTATACATTATCGTTTCGCAAAACATTTATAAAAATTTATTGATGACTCATGATTTATTTTCAACGTGAACCAAAACCAACGGATCAAGGAGTCTTTATGATATTTTAAAGAAAAGTCTTTTGAAATTTTCATATGAGATTTGAAAGATAGACGGACAAAACTAATAAATGAAAAGGGGCTTTGCTTAAACAATCTCAAGAATGCAGCAGCGTAATAATTGTTGATGAACAAAAGTCACAATTAAAATCAACTATGCATCAATGTACGTTGCGCGACTAAATTGACAATGATCGTCGCTAAATCAACTAAGCGTTACTAAACAGGGCATAAATCACTGTAAGTACACTATCGGTCGACAATAGCTCGTTCGAGTCAACGCGCGACGTGCTCGCCTGTACGCGAATAGGGCTGCCACTGTTGGGAGTGAACTGTAAAACAACAATATTTTCCCGTGTAGATGAACCTTGCATATTAAAATTTCCATACAAAATTAAAGGTGTATTAATCTTATTTTTTTTAATAAGTGTATCCCAAAATAACATGAGACACAGTTTCAGCTCATTGTACATAATTCCAATTGCCCTAAATACTCAACAGGCAGACAATAGCGGCAAAGGGAACAAACTGGAACTGATTCAAGCTCCTGGACAATAACGTATGGAAACGTATGGGACGTGTCAGTTGGATAGTGACAAGGGACATCCCTGTGATGGCACAATGCACGTAACGAGGCCGCGCCGGAAGCGGCAACGAGGCGCTCGCGCAGCATCCGCCGAGAGGGGCGCCACTGATGATATTTCCGCCTTCGGCCGCCATCTCAACTAAATGTGAAACTATATTTTTACGTGACATTCTCACGGTTATTCAAATTTTTATGTCATTTTGTAAACTTGCATATTTCACAAAATGTGTGCTACATTCGTGAAAATAGTTAGTTTTCGGAGCTGCCCGACTGGGGCAGGACCTCCACCTTATAGAAGTCCGTAGCCAAATAACACAATTTTTTGTGTTGCATTCCTACGCGGTGAATAAGGTTTCCAGTAATGAGCTCCTTGGGGAGGGGGGAGGATTGTTACATTGTGTGGGAAGCAGAGGGATTAAACCCATTGTATTGTAATTGTAATTGTACAAATAGGATTTTTCTGAACTTAAGTATTATAATAATGGCTACGGCGGCGGGACGGGTAGTATATGTCGTGTACATTATTATGACCGTGCCAATATGTGTTCTATAAAGTGAGTACTATATTTAGTTCTGCAGTTATTTCCAACCGGCGCTCCACATTCTATTTCCGTTATTAGACATTGACATGAATTCATTTTCAGGTGCCAGTCTGTAGCAAATGTAATATTAACACGTTTCATTTCGAAATTCGGACACATTTTCGCTTTAAGTGTTATTCAATGTTGTACTTTAAAGTAATAATATATTATTTTCGCTTTAAGTGTTATTATTCAATGTTGTACTTTAAAGTAGGTAATAAATAATATATTATTTTGGTGCGGGTTTTTAAACATAGTTAAGTTAGTAACATCACGTTGGTCTCAATAATCGCTTACCATCACACTGGTTGTCTGTATGTTGCCATTGTAATAGGTTCTTAAAATAAGCCAAAGCCAAATTGCATTGTTCACAGTTCATTGAACTGGTTGGAAGCTCGCATTTACATTTTATTTAAACTATACCTATATCAATTGATATTGAAAGTCGTGGTGGCCGAGTGGTTCGAGTAGTTGCCTGCGACACAAAGATCGCAAGTTCGAATCCAGACTGTACCAATGAGTTTTTCTGAACTTAAGTGCAGTGATTAGTCTCACCACGAACTTTACGGTGAAGGAAAACATCGAGAGGAAACCTGCATACACCTGAGAAGCAATTCAAAGGAAACGAAGCGAAAGAGGTATGTATGTCTAGAGAGAACTGGCGTTCTATTCTCTCTGCCTATATGTCTATGTACATTAACAAATAAGATATTAAAAAAAACATATTTTTCACTAATCCTCCCTTTCTATATGTCCAAAGTAATTCCTCACTATACTTAGGTACTATGAGTGTAGTTGCCTTAGTATAGTGAGAAATAACTTTATTCAGGTTTATCAGTAGAACATATAAAATAAAGTTAATATATTTATACATACTGTGGTGGTATACAAACATATAGTTTGCTATAGTGTGAACGACGGAGTAATTATAAAGATGGAGAAAGGCATGTTACGTTAGTTTGGACATATAGA
Organism: Drepana arcuata; assembly: GCA_016069955.1. Classification (NCBI taxonomy): domain Eukaryota; kingdom Metazoa; phylum Arthropoda; class Insecta; order Lepidoptera; family Drepanidae; genus Drepana; species Drepana arcuata. Next base: position 79 of record JACCPG010006163.1, on the reverse strand, counting down.
AAGGATTGAAAATGAATGATTGAAGTGAAAAATTACTGACGAAACAGATATACAGAGCGATAGTGTGAGCAAGACGAGG
>JACCPG010006160.1:0-11980 GCA_016069955.1 Drepana arcuata | reverse complement strand
CGAGTCCGTCGCCGTTTCTCAAACACAACTAGTTAAACGTAGTCGTTGAATGCCTTTTTAAACTTAAGCAAGTTTACTCATGTTTTCCTTCCGTAAAGCTCAGTGTTAGGAGTCGCTGTACTTAATTAAGTTCAGATAAAACGTAATACGAACACCCACAGGCTTAATGGACGAACATGGTAGTGAAATGAAGACACGTATTGAATAACATGTAACGGATAGAATTTCGTATCTAATTAAAGGTTCATTGAATGTAGAATCGACTATATTTATACGGAACGGAATAAAAAAAAACATGTTACAACATGTTAGTAAATGTTTCTTTTTACAAATACATGTATTTGAACTGTTTGCCTTCAATTTCTTATTTCTTAGCTGAAAGAAAAATGTTTTATAGATTTCCATTTTTGCCACCTCTTGCTCTTGCTCACCGGATACATCTAAAATAGCAACAAATCTAAACAGTCTCAGTTTCAACAATAAACAATTTGAGATCATCCTTATTGCGCGGTTTACATCTATACATACCGAAGTGTGAACCAATACAAACTAAAAACACAGCACCGACCAACAATAGCGTTACCACGAGAAATTAAAACATTATTTATTTACCGATTGTGCTTCAATCAAACAATTGAAACAATCAAAATTCTTTATACAAAAGTGAGAACAGAACATTCAATGGGAGAACAAAAACTGAAACTATTCATATGGAGTGCAAATAAGCTGTTACAATATCAAATGGATGCAGTGTAGAGTAGATACTGTTTTGACGAGTGTTTTACAGGTAAGGAATGCGATGGCTTTATAATATTTGTATCAAATAGCACAATAACAAAGTAAATCCCATTATATCGTAATGTATTCTTTAAAACAAAGCAGACGTTTTAAAACATACCCCGACATATTTAACAATTACGAAATATGAAGACATAGTTAAGACAATAGCCGAGCAAAAAGTTGCTGTAATCCCATTCCCATACAAAGTTTCTGTTTTATCTTACATAGCTGCCTCTGAATCAACGTCTTTTAGGCATTTTATTCAGAATTCTAAATGTGACCTTGGTGGCGGTTAAGAACAGGCGTGTTCGTGAGCGCAAGCGCATCAATTGTGTTGTTACCTTCCGACCTTGCTACTTGCACATATTTTACATGTGTAATGACGTGAATGAGGTGCTAATAATATAAGTATCTACGACTGTACAAAACACGTAGGAATATAGCGAAATTATTCAAATACGTTTATTTTTGCACAAATTCATATTACAAAAGATCATTATTAGGCTTAAATGTACTACTTAGCTGGCCCATGTTTTGGGGAACTCCTCTAGAAACAATCATAATATGAATAGAAATTACAGATATTTAATAAGGAAGCAGCATCAATAGGTTTTATATAGGTAAGAGTTAATGAGTAATAAAAAGAATCGCAGGAAATATAGTAGCATAGTCATAAAGTTTTTAGTCGTGCAGCGAACGAGAGTTAAACCTTAACTACCCATGACAAAACATTTGAACATTGTATAGGCATCCTGTGAGCTCAATCAGAACTAGGTTATCTGTCACGGCTACCCACGGCCACTTCAAATGGGCAGTGTTAAGTTGCTAAACGTAGTAGTATTATAGTTAATTATAAAAAGGCTTCCATTCTCTCTTAAGTAATAAAGGAATCGGGTTACACACAATGAATACCTATTATATCTCGTACTAATTAGGTCTACTAATAGTCTTCCTAGTTCAAGTCATTATCGTCCAACATGTAACTGTCAAATGCATGGAGAATTAAGTACCACGAGCACCGTTTGGAGCGCTGCATGGTTTGACACTTCACGTATTGTAAACTCGCTAGCGAGACGAAGATTCAAGACTCATAGTAGTAGACATCCACAAACCATTACCATGTATGATATGAGTCGTGACTTAAACATAAACTGTTGAAGTTCGCACGTCATAGTAGTCACAAAGCATCTAAATACTGTATGTATTTAGATGATTGTATGTACATACATATAATCACGCCTCTTTCCCGTAGGGGTAGGCAGAGACCACTTCTTTCCACTTGCTACGATCCTTACATACTTCTTTCGCTTTGTCCACTTTCATTATTCTCTTCATACATGCTCTTCGGTTTAGGGTACTCTTTACCTGACCTTTTTTCAAGACGTCCCTAATTTGGTCTTGAAATGCCCGTCTATGTCTACCCCTTCCAAGCATCTAAATGTTATTCAACAATATTCTAACTATTTATTAAAATTAAAGAAACTTCTAAAATAAAATCCGAAGATTTAATTTAAGATGAAAGAACAGAAGAGAACTGGCGCTCTACTCTCTCTACCTAACCGTGATGGACTCGCCGGGATAATGGTATATGTGTATGGTAGGTTTAGTGGTGTAGGTATACATAGTACCCACACACCCACTTTCGGCCAGAGATATATTTTAGGTGCTAACCTTTACTCAAGCACGACTATACCCTTTGAATTTCTTCTCAAGCGTATGCAGGTTTCGTCTCGATTTTTTCCTTCACCGTAAAGCTCGTGGTGTGACTAATCACTGTAGGTACATAAGTTCAGAAAAACTTATTGGTACAGTCGGGATCAGAGCTTGCAATCTTTGTGTTGCAGATTTAAAGTCCAAATCCTCTACTTAAACAAATCGGCCACCATGGCTATATATGTAATGAAAACATAATCGAATGTAATGAAATGCAATGATAACATAACAGAATTATACAACAGTATTTGGTTAAGATTGCAGGTTCGAACCTTGAGGATAAGTGTGCGCTATGATTGGCCTCTTAGATCTTTACGATTAGGCGTGACTACCTTCCTACAATATTATGTGTGTCATGAAATTAATTGCTTTCAAATTACAATACCGGTTATTCAAATAGCACATGAATATCGCGGTCCATGAATTTCACTAGTTGGGGGACAATATCCTATTTGTCAGTATTCGAGCGAAACATTGATAAGACGATACAATAATGTACTTCGCAGAAGCCTTTTATACCTTTTGACATGCCAAGGTGGTTAAAAAATTATTACAGTACGTATAGAAACACAGATTAGGGACACTCCTCTATAAGACCTAGTTTCAATAGTCAATTACTAGTTTAGATTTATGTCAGCCAACAAAGCCATGTAAGTCTTTAAGAGCGTTATTTACAAGAGCCTACTTTAATACGTCAACGTTAATAAAAGACTAGCCTAGTTAAACTGGTTGGGAAACATCGCTGATACATATACTCTAATTAATAAGAAAGCACAATGTCTATAAGAAACCTTTAAAATATCGTAAATCGCGAAAAGACCACCGTTTTCAAATCGCAACTAGTCTACTTCATATAGCTCGTTAAGAGTCAAGGTCGGACGAAAGTACAGGTAATCAGTATTCAAATTATGTGATGTAGGTGTCAGAGATATTACAAATGACATTAACAAGCAATCTTAAAGCAAACACTTGACTTCACCTCTTCCGAACGTTATCTCCAACTTATTCGGCACCTCGAACCTTATTCTCATATCACTCGATTGCAATCCACATGTGACACGAAACAGTCTAAATTCAGAACGACCGATTTCGAAATTCAAATTAAATTCGAAATTAAAATAGGTTCGCGCGGTTCGGTAACGCTAACGCGATGGAGCGCGTCGGATATTCTGCGGTGACAACAGAACGCGGACTGGCGTCCGTCCTTCCGCGATGCGATGGGATGGCTCCCGCCGCGCCGGCCTACATCTACGAGCTAGTACAAGCTGTGCAAGTACTCTCGCTCGCCTGTTTTCCGACCGACGTGTGAGATGATGTAATCAGCATGTGACGAAACAAACAGATTAGAGACGTTTTGATAACACGTCACAACAGCTGCATTGTTGTCTGTTAATTGTCAACCTGATGATTTTACACCCGCAGTTCTACTTTGTTTATTTACAAACTATTCACTTTGTGACGACATAATAAATTCATCGGTAATGGAATTTTATTTTATTTTAAATATCTATATGGTGACAGCCATTTTTATAAAATAGCAGTGAGACAAAGTGTATATTAAAGGATATTTCATGGATTACGTGAGAGGAATCCTCATTGATTGTTATCGCTTAAAATTATTCTTTGTCGTGATCTATTGAGGTTCGAATATTAAAAATAATGAGACAATCTTCGTATACATTTACATAGATATCCATTTTATTTTCATAAAATCCTTCGATGTGATGTATCTCAATATGTTAAGAGAGGTAGGGCATAACGGGTTTCCCGTTCGAATTCGGAGCTGCCCGACTGGGGCAGGACCTCCACCTTACAGAAGTCCGTAGCCAAATAACTCATTTTTTTGTGTTGTGATCCTACGCGGTGAATAAGGTTTCCAGTAATGAGCTCCTTGGGGAGGGGGGAGGATTATTACATTGTGTTGGAAACAGAGGGATTAAACCCATTATGCTGCCAACACACTATAACTCTCCGAACACATAGTGGCAACGCGCAAGTGATACTTCGGTATCGTAAGCGTAAATAGGCTACGGTAACCGTTTCCCATCAGGTGGCCCGTATGCATATTTGCCACTCTTGTTGTATAAAAAAATATATATCTTATCCGATATCCTTGATTAAATGAAAAGTTATAGCGTGAATACGTAAAATAATATCGTCAAATAAGATTCGCAATTCTTGACATTCGGTTCACGTACATTTTAGCAACCTTGGAACTTTCCTCTGGAAATAAGTGATTCTAGTTCTTTTGAACTCGATAAACTGGTTAGTAAAGTATTCATTTGATTCGGCTTTCCACATCCAATGTTTGTTTTCTGGATGTGAAGGTATCTCCGATCTCATTCCTGAATAACAACAATTCGTTTAGGTACAATTCGTTTCTAGATGAATATGATGGTGAATTCAAGAATTTTATTAATATACATGCCACAATAATAATCTTATTAATTCTTAACGCCTTCCAAAAGGACTAGGCGGATTAGTTAATAAAACCTTTTCGCCGGACATATTTAGATGCAAATATGGATCACGTGACAGATAGCGAATCTTCGTTGTCTTCGAATTTCTCCGTACACATATAATATAATGTTTGATTCTTTATGTTATTTTTTTCGCAGTGCAATTCGTGTATCTACTTCATTTCACAAAAACTTACTGGTACAAGAATCTTTAATTTATATTCTTTTCTTTGAAGGTTGCTTGTTAAACCACTTGGCCACCACGGCTCTAAGCATACATTGCGCACGAAAACAAAACAGCTACAATTTAAATACAGTTCCCAGTCTCAGACGGATCAATTGATGTTGTAATAAACATTTGAGCGTCTATAGTTTGTTTGAGAAAATCGTAACGTGTTCACAAGCTCTTGAAACGTTTATATGTAGTTGGTACTGGCAACAGACACTTAGACTAATTAAAGACGTCGTCCGTAGGTAGGTAAATGTCCTTTACTTATTATCAACACTCATAAAACTAAGGTTTATAATTGAGTGAAACGAAGAAATCGAACCAGCTGCCAATATAGAACAATCAGTCGTTCATTTATTTCATTAAAATGCTGGCAGTGTATTGAAAGTTCGATTTCGATGAGAACATCGAGCTACTAAATACATATCATCACGCCGAGTCCCTCACGAATTATACAAAGCGAGTAGAGCGTCAGTTCCATGTAGACTTGCAAAGCACTTTCGCTTCATCCACATTCATCAGTTGCTATGTTATTCTTTCTCGCCGGTTTCTAGTACTGTTTCTTCAGCTGTCTCTTTTTCTGAGTTTTCCACTTTAGCATTGTGTCTTTACCTTTACGAATACCTGTAAATACCAACCGTCAAAGAAGAAGTCTGTAAATATGCAATGAAATAGAAGGAAAGACTAAGAACACACACAAACACACTAGCCCAGAACCTCCTAAATAACGGAGAGTGGAAATCGCCTAAAGAGATGGCAGGTGCTAAGCCTGGACATGCGAATCTGACTTATCTAATAGCCAGTGAGGTGACATTCAATGGAAGGGCGCCTCAAAACAATGACTACAACGAAAAGATCTGATTATGGCTAAACAGCCGATTTCAGATATTAAAAGAGAAGACAAAAAAGGCATTGTATCTATTATATCAGTCTTACTTAACTCATCCTTTTCATATGTACCTTTTTACATTACCTCAAACTATATGATACATACTTAACTATAAGACAGACACGATTAATTTTATCAAGATCTTCTACAGCTGCCTGTTAACTGTTATTTATACAGTTTGCCACCCCTTTTTTATGAGCGTATTTATGACCGTCGACAATCATGATTATTGTCTCCCCAGCCCAGGCCCAGACATGCTGCCTAACTTACAAATCAATCCGAGTTCCGAACCCCACAGGGGGAGCCCTTAGTTGTTTGCTCGGCACCTCAGAAGTGCCTGGTTGGAGACCTTGTGGTGTCGCTATTGTTCGATTAAGTAGTAAGTTATATGTATGCTTGGCTAAAAATATATGTATGCTTGTCTTTAACTTTAGATGAGTCATATCAAAATAAACAGGTCAGTCGACTACAAAGTATGGAATAAAGGAAACTTGCCTTGTCAGTTTATTTGTATGGCAATGTCCGTTGGCTTTAAACACTCATTTTATGCCTGCTGGATACTTCAAATTAAAGATATTCATAACACATTCGCCAGCGACGAAATTATGTATTGTTCTGCGATCATAGAATTCAAAAACTATTGTTCTAAAGACATTAATTATGATTCGGCTATATTGAAGTCATAATAGGTAGCTACCACACTGAATCATCACGTGTATTGAATACAACTTATGGGCGGAATAACTGAAATTTTTGGACAAAGCACGTTCGGCATGGGGCAAATCTCTCGCATTTTCAACAACTGCAGCCAGATCTATGCTTTCTTCATGGCCAGTGTTAAAGTTGTACTCTGTTAAAACTTTTAAATTTTAATCCTCAAAAGGGAGTCAGCGCTCTAGTTTTGATTTAATTCAAGAACGAAGATGTTAAAGGGAGGATGTTAAAGGGAGTTTTAGTTTTAGCAGTTCCATCTTTCGTCCGTTCCGAATTTATTATTTGATATAGACCATATCAATGGTTTATTATTTTATGAACAAATTTTAACGGTGCTGTTTTTAGGCGCTAACCGATGAGTTAAACTTCGTTATGCGTGAAAATTCTTACAGCTCGTGCGTGAGTTCCGGTTGTATTCGTACTTATGTTTTTGCTAACAGCATACATAACTGAAATATTGTGTAAATAAATAATAATAATAATATATCCTCACGCCTTCCCACAAGGGTCCCCGAAGGGGTAGGCAGAGGTGTATAGGTAATACCCCACCCACACACCCACTTTCCGCCAGAGGTATAATAGGTGGCAACGTGACAGATGGCGAGTCTATCGCCGTTACTCCAGCACGACTATACATACGCCTTTGAATTTCTTCTCAGACGTATGCAGGTTTCCTCTCGATGTTTTCCTTCACCGTTCAGCTCGTGGTGTGACTAATCACTGTACTTAAGTTCAGAAAAACTCATTGGTACAGTCGGGATTCGAACTTGCGACCTTTGTGTCGCAGGCAACTGCTCGAACCACTCGGCCACCACGGCTATTGTGTAAATGTAAGTAGATATAGGTAAAAGTAAGTGCAGAAAGGCAGAGCTGAACAATGAAACGCAAACAAAGGCCGGGGACAGTCATGACGCGCATAGCAATCAGAAGCTATTGCCAATCTGCGCCATACACTGGGACGTGGACATCGTACTGACCTTCTATGGAATTTAGTGAGGAGTAGGACACTTCATGTTGAGACTTATCAGGCAGCCTAATTACACAAAATCGAAGTTATAATCTTCTGATATTAATATCCACACGTTCGCACTTCAGTTAGGTACAGATGCGCGAAACCGGCAAAGATTAACATACTGATAAATATCCATAATAAGAAAGAAGCGAGAAAGGTCTGTAAACCAGAACGAACTGACGCTCTACCTACTCTCTCTACCTCCTACGCTCATCTCTACCGCCTACTTCGTGAGGAATTTATACGTGCATATGTATCTTCAGAAGACAATAAATTGCTAGTCCATGTACTTATTGTCCTTTGGTGAATACATTGAAGGCAAATAATTTATTTTATACAACTTATTGATGAGTTTTATTCATCAATACATTGCAATTATTTTCAAATAGGGGTATCAGACTACGCACGGATAACAATGCTCAAGGTTTCAAAAACATCCTTAGATTTCAATATAAATACTGATAATATAAAAATGATACTATATTACCATAAACAGCATAAAGACATGTTCGTTTGTGCACCTGCTAATAAAAATTAACAGAGTGGTCTTAATACTTGTGCTATTACGAACATGAGTGTCCAGGACTTTAAACGGTGTTTTAATTACTAAAGAGCAAACAAATTGCTACTCAGAGTAAATCAATCGAATTGTTTGTGGTGCTCTTTTGACAATATCTTCGGCGATGAGGAAATCTCTGAGAAAACAAATTGAAATAAATTAATCTAATTGTACTCAACTGCATAGTTATAACTTTTAAATCAATCATTTTAACGGGAGCACCGCTTACAGTTTGCTCGGACCCTCTTTCGTGCAGCGTGTAATAAAGACAAATTGCAGAAATCGTTAAGAAACTGGACGAAAGTAGGTCAATTCAATATTGTGAACTCATATTTGGTGACTATGCAAGTATACGATTTCATAAATAGTATGCCACCAAATTGTAGTAGGCGACAAGTATGTTTACACATAGGTTTGTTTATGCTTCCTCGCACTGTGACTTACCGAGAGCCGCGGCGCGTCGTTCGCTTTTGCTATAACACTTCCAAAACTTCATGTCGAATGTCGCAAGGGTCAGTAGATGCCGAGATGACACCGAACGCACCCGCTAAGGCAAGGAGCCATCGTCAAACTGTCCGAGTGGAGGCGAAACAATGACTTTTGTTTACAAATGAACGACTGCGTCGCGGGAATTAAATTGGCGAGTGTAGTGGCCGGCTGCAGGAGTCCAATGAGCCGAGGCAGAACGAGCGCAGCGGACAGCCCGACAATCTCCGGTTGTAACTCTGCACCGGCGGATCTGCCTGACGGATTGCGTGGGAGCCTCGCGCAGACCCAACACGCATTATTAAAACACATTATAGCGTAAAAAAGTTTTATTCTATCACAATATGTCTTCCTACGGTATTAATTTTGGAACATAGATGCCGAATACAAACGCTACGGGCAAATCACTACGATTCGAAGCAAATTGTAGTCGATTAACTCCTGATAACATGACTTGTTACTGCGCTGTTGCCCATTGGGTCATACAATACAGGGTGTCCAATCATCACACTATGAAATATAGCATTAATAGTATCATTCAATACAATAGTATCAAAGCTCACCAAATGAGGATCCAATTATAATATTAACTACCAAGAGCGCCACCGCAATTATGTATGAATAAATTTACACAGCCTGTGTACAGTGGCGTGGGCAAAATTGAATGGTACATAACAGTACCTTAGTTACATATATCACAAATGACCCTCTATTATGTAGGTATTAAAGTCCTAGATTCTACAACAATTTGCTTCGAATCTAGAACAATAAATTGACCTATACACGGATCACTTGTTACGCACATATCCAACCGAACATATAGTTACTGCTTGATGGAGATGTACGTTAACATCATTTGTTCCCGACAAAGGACACCCTAAAACATAATCTTTGTAAAAATATCAAATTTTATATAAACCTGCTCCGAATCTCACATAATTATTGCACTATAAAAATACATGGATAAGCATACATTCTAGGCACATTTCTGTACTGTCTATAGTTCAGTTGATAATGAATACACACCTCTATCAGTTACATAAATTAATTACACTATACCTAAATCTTAGCTCAAAATAATATGAGATTTTCACATCACCTCCCAGCTAATTATTATTATACATGTTCACTATACAATCATCACTAAACAAGATCAATCAAAATGTTCAGTTCAAAACCAGGAATCAAAGTAAAAATTCCGGAAAGCGAAACGTATACAATACTTAAATAACCAATCGATGGGACGTATCGATAAACTGACGAATATCGATAAAAATATTTACAACAACACCATTCAGAGCATATTCATGATATATTTATTGCTATTGTCTTGAGCGCTATCGTTATTTTTGTGGTCCCTTATTTGCATAATAAGTATACAACTCCGACTTATAAGATCTAGTTATTAGCTGCATTGAGGCTAAGCCAGTAAAAAATGGATTACCCGTTTAAATAATTACGAATCTTGTTGCTTACCCACAAGAATACCCGAAGGAATAAGCAGAGGGCGAGAGGTGAGATACATTAAGTGCCCATCGCCCTTTCTCAACCTCAACTATATTACACTTTAAATTTCAAGTTTAAACATAGGCAACTTTTTCCTTTCGAAGTTTTCTGTTAACCGTAAAGCTCGTTATGTGGTTCAATCACTGTACTAAAGATAAAAAAAACTCATTAGTAAAGACGGGGGTACAAACATGCGATTATTAATAAAAATGAATGAAAAGAAACAGAGCCGTGGTGGCCGAGTGGTTCGAGCAGTTGCCTGCGACGCAAAGGTCGCAAGTTCGAATCCCGACTGTACCAATGAGTTTTTCTGAACTTAAGTACAGTGATTAGTCACACCACGAGCTTTACGGTGAAGGAAAACATCGAGAGGAAAACCTGCATACGCCTGAGAAGAAATTCAAAGGCGTATGTATAGTCGTGCTTGAGTAACGGCGATGGACTCGCCATCTGTCACGTTGGCACCTAATATACCTCTGGCGGAAAGTGGGCGTGTGGGTATTACCTATACACCTCTGCCTACCCCTTCGGGGACCCTTGTGGGAAGGCGTGAGGATATATTATTATGAATGAAAAGAAAAGACACATTTATGTTAGATAACTAACGTAAGTAACGTAATATCACACACAACTTTTTTTTTTCACAAGTCTTTGGTTAACATGTAAGCAAAAGTTAAGGGAAACGTTATATCAACCGTACCCGGATCATGATAGCGAACAAGACAACACTGAATATGTAATAATGATGGAGTTGACCCTATAAAATATTAAAAACATGTGGTTTATTCTGTCCTAGACATTGTTGGAGTAGTACCCAATCGGATTGTGCTTTCTTGAACAAGCATACATCCCACTGGAAAATAATGTTTTTTATACCACTAAGGTGGCAAATAGGCACACGGCCCGCCTGATGGTAAGCGGTCACCGACGCCTACGGACGCTTGCAACACCAAGGTTATGGCTCGCATGTTGACCACCCAGCGGTTACCACAGCACAAAATATTTGAGGTGTCATAATTGATTGGAATCACTCAGACACAATGATGCCACTTGCCTAAAAGGAAACTCCGGCCGCCAAATTCAGAAAGTGAAACTCTTTGTGATTTAATGAAGATTATTATTACTATTAAGAGAAAGGACTAGCGAAAAGCTCTGGAAACTTAGAATACAGCCCTAAATAAGAGTGGCGCAGTTCGGCTGCGATATCGCATGAGGTGGTATTTAAAACATTACTACCGTTAGTGTTTGCATCGTTTATGCTTTCAAGCATGATGGCACCAGGTTAACCCAATAATTTCCAGGTAATCTCAATGACCAGCCCATCTGCCAAACTCAGGTACTGAGACAGTTGTTACTATTGCAAAATAAATTCTATACTTAATTTCACTCCGCACACAGTTTAATTTCATCGTAAGGTTCTTAATGCCCGCGAGTTCTTTGATAAAATGACGCTATTGAAATAGGATACTGCGTACTGATCCACTAATAGCCGAATACTATTAACGACTTAAATTTAATGACACTGCAACACATTTATTTTGTTCTAAAACAATTTATAAAAGGACTTGTTTCCATACCCAAAACAAATGAAGAAAAGTATTCATCCAATAACATTTCAATGATATGTGATGTA
>JACCPG010006159.1:0-11306 GCA_016069955.1 Drepana arcuata | reverse complement strand
ACATTACAGCTAACTTCTTAATTTAAAATAACAATAATGAGCAATATGTATTTACAAAACACAGTTAATATAATATTTACAATACACAAATAACTATGTGCTATAAATATGTGCTTTCAATTTTTATTTGTAACTATATTTATGTTAATGTGCCTAATGTGTTATTTCTGAGTTGGTTTGTACATTGTATCTACATCTTAGCGTCGAGTTTTCAACGGGGTAGGCAGAGCGAGTCGAGCACTTCTCTCTTTAAAACCGAAAAGTACAGATAGCACTAGTCACTGAGCCATGATACAAAGTATTGTTAAATTTTACTAACAATTTTCGGAAACACTGAAATTCATAATAATTACATAAAATCAACTTTAATTTGATAAATTGCCTTCAATAAATTAAAACTGAAAAAAAATATAATGAGACTAAATGTCTTGTCTTACCCTCAAACGCTTACGCAACAAAAACCGCGTAGATGAAGAAGAATTGCCAAGAAAACGCTAAAATAGACGCGGAGCGTTAAGGCGCTGTTTATCACTATTAAAATGTAATTACATTTGGCCTCCGGCTAAAACTTTGATAAAAGCAAAACATAAAAACGCGTGTGACGCCATTTGGGGGATTAAATAGGGATCAGTCATTAATCACGGCCTCGAAAGGATTTAGGTTAAAATGTGCTGAGTATGGACCCTCTTCACATAGCACCTAGATGGTGCCAGCAATTCTGATCGCGATTGCTCCGTATCATGTAATTGTATAAATAAATTGTATTAAGGAGAACAGGCGCTCTGTACTCTCTGCCTACCCCGATAGGGACTCGGCTTGATGATATATATATATATGTATCCCTGTGAGTCCCTAACGGGGTATTATTATATGTATTTAATAATATATAAACGAGACATTAAACTTTAACATGTATACTAGTTATTGCCCATGGCTTCGCTAATGTAGATTTTCCCGTGATATGAAATTAGAAATAGAAAATTCTATCTATATTCTAAAGAATTTAAGGCATCTAATTTAATAAATAATCGAGAAGCTAACTACTAGATACTCGATTAGTTAGTTACTCAATATGACGTCCATTTCGGATTTAGGATATTAGTAAGATAAAAATAATTTTCAGTTTGGTATGATGATGCCAACGGCTTCTTTACATCATTACAGCTCTTGTCATCGGCGAGGACTTCAACCGCGCTCGTTGAAACCAATTATTACGCGCTTTCCGAGGAGCTTCCAACCACGGTCATTTACGTTGTGGATTCCTCCATGTGGTTTTCCCTAGAAAATACAGTATGGGATTCTTCAAGACGCGAGTGATACCCCTGGAGTTACAAGTGTCCACAGGGGGCGATAGCCGCCTACAATCGTGCACGCGGGCCTCATAGCTGTTAACAGCCTTATAATATATATTTATTTAAGTAGGTTCTATTTGTTTGTAGTATATATGATGCATAATGTGAGTGAAAGCCAAACATGACTTGTGTCGGTTAAGATAAACAAAAACATAAATAATAAGAATAAATTAGTGCGAGCCTATGTATGAGTGATACGATCAGCACATATAGATAAAATAGCAAATGTTTTTGTACGCTACGAATGATACGATACGAAAAGAAAAACAGTTTGCGCAATTCTTTTTATGCTACGAGCCAGAACTGGAACTAGGGGAAACTCGAAACGTCTATTAATCAGATGTCAACACATGTAGGACGTATTGAATGAGATTTTCTGTAAACTTACGTTAACCGCATGAAAAGATAGTCCGTTAGATATGTCACTTTGACCTGATAGGGAATCTTTCAATTGCTGACAAGCATTATGTTCAAGAAATGTTTGAACATTCGCTACACACAACAAACTAGATTTGTCGACGAAAAAGTAAAATAAATTACGAGAGTGGCAATTTGAAGGAACGCTTTGATAAACATTGTGTATTCTTGAGATATATGGTTTGGCAACTACGATTTTGTCGTTACTCAATATAATAATAAATATTTCTTCACGCCTTCCCACAAGGATCCCCGAAGGGGTATGCAGAAGTTTATAGTTAGTACCACACATACAAGATAATTTGAGAAATTTGATATGTTTTGTTCCGAAAATAAACCTAGATAAAATGAAACTAATGAAATTGATTTTACGCGGAGGTGATAAAGCACAGAGGTTTATGAAAGCGATATGAAAAGAGTATACGACGGACAGACATACCTATTCATTATCGTTCATTAGTATATTTAAAGTATAGTTTAGTTATAGGTTATAAGTTAATATATTAGTATCATTTAAAGTATCGTGTTGGCACGGTTTGATGTTTACCTGTCTCGATAATGTTAATGAAATGATCATTAAGCTTTATTTAAACATAAATCCTAATAATATTTACAAAGAACGGTTGAAACTAACTACTTACAGATAAAATATTTGTCCCAAATCGGTATCCCGAGCCAACGTGCCAAGAAGACTAGCAGCATTGCCACGCTGAATATATAAATGCATGCATCCATCTTTGACAAATTAGCCATGGCTTTGGGGTTACATAAGTCATAACGTGTGCGCGTAATGATGCCCGATTATTAGCTGGGATTTGTCAACTTGGGGATGCCTTGCGTATTTCCATTTTACTGTATTCTGCGTACACATAAATAAAGGATGGTTTACCCTCAGCATTTTGTTTTCATAAATGAATGAATTATATATGATACTATATATTATGATGAAGCAATTAATGTACATTAATTGCTATTCTAGATGTGTGTCATAGTATTTAACCATCCTGTAATATTTTATTATAAATTAATTTAGTAATTGTGCTATATCGGTAAATGGGCAAATTCTAGAGCAAGTGAATGAATTTGTATATCTTGGAAGCATGTTCACACGAGATGGAAAGTATGAAAAAAATATATTGAAAGAAGGATAACTGCCGGAAATAAGGTGAATGGAGCCATGTCGGCGTTGATGGGCAGTAAAAGTCTGAGCAAGAATGCTCGAGTTGCTGTCCACAACGCGATATTGGTACCTACCTTATTGTATGGCAACGAATCCTGGGTATGTCAGAGGAAGTATGAAAATAGCTTGAATGCAGTCGAGATGCGATCTCTTCGAAAAATGTGCGGCATAACGATATTAGATCGAATCCGCAATGAAGAGATTCGCAAATCAACTGGCGTGAATGAGGGCGTGATTGTAAAGATGAAGAAAGGCATGTTACGTTGGTTTGGACGCATAGAAAGGATGAGTGAAGAAAGATTGACGAAACAGATATACAAAGCAAAAGTGTGTGCAAGAAGAGGCAGAGGAAGGCCACGTTCCAACTACCTGGATCAAATAGATCGGACTCTGAAGGACAGGAACGTTAAGAGTACTCGAAACCGACGAGCATGTATGAAGAGACTGATGAATGTGGACGAAGCGAAAGAGGTATGTAAGTCTAGAGAGAACTGGCGCTCTATACTCTCTGCCTACCCCGTTAGGGACTTGGCGTGATGATATGTATGTATGTATGTAGTAATTTTTCATGACATATCCTCTTTGCCGGCGATCAGAAGTTTTGAGCAGATTTAAGGACAATAAAGAATATACATAACATGTATTCTCCATAATTGTATATACTTATGTTTTTATCAGTATCTAAGTGTTGTAATCAAAATGTCTGAGAATCAAAATGATTTAATGAATATGACAGTTTCTACGATAGCGTCTGTATTAGAGCCTGTATTGTTTTAACTTTGTGAGTGTTACTTGCGATTTATTTGACCCTTTTCAAACATTTGTTTGAAAGAGGTCTTCTTACAGCTTCTTATTGCTAAAGAGGAACTCTATGGTCACGCCTAGGCGTCTCTTTATCTAAGTTGCACATAGTATTTGCTTAGTTACGTCTATAAAAAGTCTAACATTAATGATAATTTTATTTAGAAATCTGAAGGTATGAAAGCAGTAGATGATATTCGATTGAACACAGAAATGTATTGTTTAAGTATCCAAGAACAACCTACATCAAAGTGATATACGTTTCGAATATATCCGTTTTCGTATCATAACGCATTGATATTCGGTCAAACGGGCCTTGTTTCACCCGATGCGACGGCAAATAATAGCCTATTTCAAAAAGATATTGGTTGCGTCGAAATAGGGAAAATTGCGCAATAAATATTCTGGTGACCTATTGCTATTTATTATTGAAATTATTAATGATAGCTCGTCTTGTCACACAGCTGGTCAAAGGCATCCCCACTACCCTCCATTCCCGATATAAGACCAGCCCTATGTCATTGGCATACAATGGATAACGTGAAGGCTGGAAGTCAAGTAGCAATTCCTAACTGTAATGTTCTTGCTAATGAGCTTACTACGACTATTTCGTATAGTGTGGTTTTCTATACAGCAGTGCATATTGATTGGATTGTTTGGCCCACAGCTCATAGACGTACCTATAAAAGTTCCTTCATATTATATACTAATATAGAAGAATAGTAGTGAACACTATAAAATTTTATTTTAATTTATTTTTCGCGCATTGATGGAGTTTTTTAAAGATTATTTTGTTAAGATTATTAAGATTATTAAGTTACATAATTACTACATAAGTAAGAATATATATTCTACTTAAAATTATGCTAGCTAGATAACAGATTAAAATATATATTTGCAACCAAATAAAAATCATTCGAATTTTTAAATGCTAATGTGATTCAAGATTCAGGAAGTTATTTCTAGTTCTTAATTAATCATTTCGATAGTAATTATATATATTTACTAGCAGTCCTGCCCAGCTTCGCCAGGGTGAAAAAGTAAAAAAAAACGAATTTTTCAACTATATTTGCTTTTTTGCTTCCATTTTTGTTTTTTTATTAAACGACCCCGCGCGTTCAACCTTGCGAGTGGAGTTTCATAAAATCCGTTCTTAGCTGACCTCTACACCGCGTAAGGAATACTCCTACCAATACTCCGACCTTATAGTTCCTGAGATTTCGTGATGAGTGAGTTCACAAATGGGATCTAATAACGTAGCATTCCAGGTTATTGTATGTACACAAGTAAACATCAAACATAAAATTGTAGATACAATAATCCGCCAAACTAAAAGGTCTGCGAAATGTCAGTGCATAATCAAAATGAACAAAGTATTTTAACTACAAACAAGCGCGTAAATACTGGAAAATCTATAAGTAATGTGGCAATCCAATAAGCAACGTCAAGGCCCGAACACTAAACTTAATTACGTTGTTTTCCAAAGTTGGTTAATCTCAATGGGCCAGTCAAGTAGCCGTGTTGGGCGTCAATGAGGCTCTGTTTTTGTTTCTAATGGAGAAGGAAGACAGATTATGAGCAAACTTTTTCATTATCTAAAGTGGTGAACTTCACTAAATATCGAACTTCATGCATGTAACGGGTATTTATAATTTGCCATTGGCTAATGAAAACTTATCTGCAGATGTATTTTTTTCGATGTATATAAATATATGTACATCTTTATTTTTATCATTAATACTTTTTGTATAAAAAAGGCTTTGCCTAATTTAGGAACAGACCAAATTATTATAGTATATATAGGGTTCCAGGGTATTCCAATAACCGGATTCTCGCTCCGGCCGCCGTACCGAGCAGACGTGTGCTCCCACCGCTCCCGCGCTCTGCGCCCGCTACGACCGGCAGAAGCCACACCCGCCGCTACGCAAATCGCCACGCGGTAGCCGCACGTGGTGATTGTTGGTCGCCTTTTTCAAGGCAACAACAATCACAATTCTTGTTTCTCGACAATAATATTTGTCCCCTTCTGGGAAAATCCACAGTTTCGTGGTCATTCGGTGGAAACCAAACGGTGCAAACGAAACCGAGTGGGGCGCTGCCCCGTTGCGCTCTTAGCCTTGCCCCTTCAGGGTAAGGCTACAAACGGACGGGACCAGGTTCACCGGCCTTGGGGTCTACCCTAGTCGCGCCTGGTAATCACCCACCGCCCACCCTACCTATTCCTTACCTCCTATCCTCCGGTGTTAGTTTGGGCACTGTCCACGGACTAGTGCTCTCTACACCGGAACTGTCAGGGACCCGCTGCACAATAAGATTGGCAGCGGGAATACAAGCTTAGGGCTCACACCATAGGCACACTCACCTCCCTTTCTACACCCGACAGGGAGGGTTCAGTACACACCCCCGGGTCAACCCCCCGGGGATCGGGTCTCTAACGTTTAAGTCACCAGGGGTTTCTTTACGTGTTTCTTCCCCTGGGCGACCGCGCCCCGAAACACGTTTCCCTTACCGCCTTGCCCTCCCACGTCTTTATCCACCATGTCCACAAGTATGGACCCCCAAGCCTCACTGGCTTTTCTCGCGCGGCTCTTAGACGCCGTGCCCACCCTCCGACGTCAATATGACGAATACACCCGCGATATAAACGCGGGTACCCCCACTGCCGAGGCGACAGCAGCGCTGGACAAGAGCGCAATCATAGCCGTCACCAACGAGGCCAATAAGTCTCAGGACTCCCCCTTGTCCCCCGAATCTGTCATTGTGGACTCCGATATGGAGTCATTACAATCCGAGTCGTCCGAGGGCTCCTCGGACGAATTTACGCCCGTCACGGGCTCCAAGAAGCGCGCCAGACGCGCTAAAAAGAAGGAGGCCTCAACCTCACCCTCCCCCCCCACTAAAGCCCCCAAGACCGTGCCCGTGCCCGCCGCACAGCCCTCCCCGGTAGCCTCGTCCTCGGCACCCCCCTCCCCCGCCCCCTCGCCTCTCCGGAAGCCGAAGCCACTCAGGCTAGCCGGCTCTCCCCCGTCCCGCGACCCACGCGGCCCTCCTCGACGAAGGAGCGCTCTTGCCCCCCCGTATTCGTCCACACTAAGTCCAAGTGGACGGAAATCTCCGGTTGGTGTAAAACCAACCGTATCTCCTTCACCCGGGCTACGGCCACAGCCGAAGGCATTAAGGTGCACCTCCCGAATTCGACTGAATTCCGAGCCTTCACCAAGCTCCTGCAGGCCAGAGGTGTGGAATACCACACTTATGACCTGCCGGAGGACCGTTTACTCCGGGTCGTCATCCGCGGCGTCCCACGCGAAATCGATACCGAGTCGATCAAAGATGATCTGAAGGCTCAGAATGTCGCGGTGAAGGAGGTGCACCGCATGCACCGACAAAATGCCGGAGAGGCATTTAACATGGTCCTCGCCATCTGCGAGAACTCCCCCGACGGCAAAGCCGTCTTTAAGATTAAAACCCTATGCCACCTGTCTGGCATAAGGGTTGAAACTCCCCACAAGGGCGGCCCTATAGGGCAGTGTCACAACTGCCAACTATACGGGCACGCTTCGCGTAACTGAAACGCGAAACCCAGGTGCGTCAAGTGCCTGGGTGATCATGGGACGAGCGACTGCTCGCGCCCTAAGGACCGCACACTCGCCGACTCGCCCCCTAGTTGCGTGCTTTGCCGCCAGGAAGGCCACCCGGCCAATTACGGGGGCTGTCCCAAAGCCCCCAAGCCCAGACCGGTCGTGGTCAAGAGGGCGGCGGCCCGCGAATGGCGTAACGCCCCCCCCGCGCAACCCGCCCCACCTCGACCTTCTCCGTGGAGGGCCCTCCCTCCGAGGGACTTTCCACCCCTCCCACAAGCGTCCCCCCCTGTCCCCTCAGCGGCCCCGAGCCCGCAGATTACACCTCTGCCGTCGCTCTCCACCGCCAAGCCCCAACAGCCCCAGCCCCAGGCTGCTTATCCCCCTCGTAGACCCCAGGCGGTCCAGCCCACTTCCTCCCCCTCTGAAACCTCCGCCAACATGGCATTCCTGGCGGATCTTTTCTCCACCGTCAACCTCTCAAGGGTTAACGAGATGGCACGAAGCCTCAGGGCCGTCCGGAAGGGCCCTCTGGCCCTCCTCAAGGTCCTCGGCGACTACGCCGATGTATCAGAGTCCCTGGCTACCTTCTCGTCCAACCAATAATGGACTCAAACGTAAGCAGCAGAATCAAACCCCGATCACTTTCAATTGGCTACTTTAATGCCAACGGCATTCACATCCAAAAGGAAGAGATCGCCGCGTTCCTCCGCGATAACAATATCGACGTTTTCTTAGTGCAGGAAACCTTCTTGAAACCATCACACCGAGACCCTAGAATTGCAAACTACTGCGTAGTTCGCAATGATAGATCTCGATCCGCCCTCGGGGGTACTTTGATCTATTACAAGAGGTCCCTGCACTGTATTCCGATCCAACCGCCAACCCTCTCCCACATTGAGACCTCAATCTGTCGATTAGGAATGACCGGCCATCAGCCGATCACGATAGTCTCTGCATACTGTTCCCCTGTTAACTCGACGGCCGATATCAAAGCGGATATCAAAGCCCTCATCAACCTCAGTAGCTCGGTTATTATCGCGGGTGCCTGAATGCCAAGAGCGATGCTTGGAACAGCCACTCACGAAATAACAGAGGACGCCAATTGGAGGACCTCAGCGGGCTCCTCCAATTCGACGTCATTGCGCCTATGCACCCCACCCACTATCCCGAGAATATCAACCACCGACCGGACGTACTAGACATTGCGATCCTCAAGGATGTAAACCTCCGTTTGCACTCGTTGAGGTCGCACGACGAGTTAGATTCCGACCACCGACCTGTGACCTTAGCGCTCTCCCCCCGACTAGGCCCCCGGACTCAGGTCAGTCCCCACCTCAGAAAAAGATAACAGACTGGAGAAAACTGGAGGAACTCCTCAAGTCCTCTTCATCTGTTCACTTAGATAGTATCCCGCCCCTCATAGAGTCGGCAGCCGACACTCAAAAGGCAGTCGATTCCCTCACAGCTCACGTACAGTCAGCCGTGGACGCCTGTTCACGACAAGTTCCGGTGATGGAAGACCATCGCTGGAAACTTCCCGACGACGTGCGTGAACTGGTGGCGGAAAAGAACGCCGCTCTTCGAGCGCATAGAGCTCACCCGACTGAAGCGAACCGCACCTTTCTGAGGTCACTCCAGCGCAAGCTGAGATACCGCATGAAAGACCTGCGAGACGCTCGCTGGAACAAGTTCCTAGGGGAACTTGAACCGAGTCACTTGGCCTTTTGGCATCTCCAATGGAAACTTACATCAGACAAAATCTCGTCCATGCCTCCACTCACTCGTCCAAATCAAGGGCCCGCCTTTGACGACGACGAGAAGTCCGAGTGCCTGGCCGACAGTCTCGAGGCTCAATGTACGCCCAGCACCTTGCCAGTAGATCAGCGCCACCTCAAGAAGGTGGACGCCGAGGTCGAAAGCAAACTATCCCACCCACCCTCCGAACGCCCAGACCACCCTATCGCCCCAATCACGGTGGACGAAGTCCGGAAAGTGATCAAGGATCTTCACCCCAGGAAAGCCCCAGGTCCCGACGGGATCGCTAACAGAGTTATCAAACTCTTCTCCCCTTATCTCATAGTTTTGCTCACTGCCATCTTCAATGCGGCACTGAGCAACAACTTTTTCCCCCAATCCTGGAAAAGTGCAACGGTTATAGGTATTCCCAAGCCAGGGAAACCCAAGACCGAAGCCTCCAGTTATCGCCCCATCAGTCTCCTCAACGTCCTTGGCAAGATTTACGAGAGACTTATTTACAATAGATTAAAGAGGTTTGCAGACTCTAAGAAAGTCATACCTGACCAACAGTTCGGTTTTCGAACCAAACACTCCTGTGTCCAACAAGTCCACCGTATAGTGGAAGACGTCAGTAGCGGCTTCCAATTCGGTTTTACCGCGGGTATGCTCCTCTTCGACGTGGCGAAGGCATTCGACAAGGTCTGGCACAACGGCTTAATATATAAGCTGTACCAGTTGGGCGTGCCGGACCGTCTAGTACGCATAGTACGGGACTTTTTGTCTAACCGCTCCTTCCGCTACAGAGTCGAGGGCACACTCTCTTCCCCCCATCCCATACGAGCAGGAGTCCCGCAAGGCTCTGTGCTCTCGCCGCTCCTATTCACGCTTTATACCAGCGACATTCCCCTCCATAGACGAGTTAAAAGCGCTCTATTCGCCGATGATACGGCTATCTACTACAAAGGTAGAACTCCCGAGGGAATTCACGACAACCTCCAATCCGCGGTCACAGCCCTGGGGCGGTGGTTCCGGAAATGGAGAATTGAAGTGAACCCCACCAAAAGCGCAGCCATTCTATTCTGGGAAGGCCTCGAACGCCCACGGGTAGCCCCCATCACCCTCTTCGGCAAACCCATTCCATGGGAAGAAAAAGCCAAATACCTGGGTGTGATCCTCGATCAGCGCCTTTCTTTCCGTCACCACGTAAAGGCGGTACGCGCGCGAGCCGCCTTCGCGCTCGGTAGACTTCACAGCATGTTGAATGCACGAAGTAAACTCTCATTGAAATCCAAGGTGAGGATTTACACGACGTGCATTCGACCAATCATGACATATGCGGGTGTAGTGTTCGCGCACACTAGCAAGTCAACACTCAACCCCCTGCAAGTGCTCCAAAGCCGGTTTCTCCGGAGAGCCACAGGTGCCCCGTGGTACATGCGTAATAGTCAACTCCACGTTGACCTCAAGGTCCCAACCATAAAACAGTTTTTGAAAAAACTGTCCAAACGTCATTTCGATTCTGCTGTAAACCACCCCAACCCCCTCGTCGTATCGGCCGCCCGATACCCTCCTTCCCTTATCTCGAAGATAAGGCGTCCAAAACATGCCGTCATCGAACCGGATGACGACATAACGGTCCTCCAGGACGCCCGACAAAAACATACCAACACTACACAAAACCGACCACTGTTCCGTCCTCGCCGGCGGGGCTCGACGCGAATAAGCCGTAATGTTCCCCCCCGACCCCCGCCGCAAACGCCGGCCCGCGCCGAGCCAGACGCGCAAATCCCGCCCCCAAATAATATATAAATAAAATTACCAGTCCAGCCCTGCTCCCTTGCTCGCGATCCAGCAACGCCCTAAGCCGAGGTTCGTACCCCACAGGGGGTGCCCTTAGCTGTGTTGCTTAGTACTAAATTGCCTGGCTGGAGGCCTAGGTCTCGCCATTGACCGGTTAAGTAGCAAAAGTTCCCGGAACTCACGCTACGAGAGACAATACAAAAAAAAAAAAAAAAAAAAAAAAAAAAAAAATTCCAATAACCAATTTTATTTTTCTTGTTCGTCCAATCCCGAACAAACACCACATTAGAACTTTATTTACATCAATATTATATCACTATGGCTCAGACCACTCTATCAGAGCAAAATTTCATTATTTTAAAATGTGAAGAGAGGCCTTGCCGAGACTTGAACGAGTGAAATTCAATTTAAAGATAGGCACAACGTAAAATACAT
>JACCPG010006156.1:0-10222 GCA_016069955.1 Drepana arcuata | reverse complement strand
TTCGCGGGCTGGCGATCCCGCGCTGGGGGTCCCTGTTCTGTAGTCGCAGACCGCATCAAAAGCTGGAGGCTTCAAGATGCGGCTATTAGAGACAGATATCAAGAAAGGGTATCTGAACAGCTAGCCTGTCCACCGAAAGATGTGTTTGAGAGTGTCGATGTTTGCTGGCAGTTCCTTAAGTCCAGCATATTATGCGCCGCGAAAGAGGTTTGTGGCATTTCGAAAGGGCGGACAACCAAAATGGCGATGGTTGGTGGGATGATGAAGTGAAAGAAGAAGTTAAAAAGAAGAAGGATGCAAGGCAAGACATTTTGGCTATGTCCAGCTCAAGTGAGAGTATGAAAGAAAAGATGAAAGAAAATACCGCCTGCAAAAAAATCGTACGAAAGAGATAATAGCTCAGAAGCGTGAGAGGTTCCAAATGACTGTAGACGAAAAATTGTCACAGAATTTCAAGGACAATGCAAAACTTTTTTGGAGGGAAGTTAAGAAGTCCAGAAATTGTGTTACAGCTAGTAGTAGGATGAATGTGATTTTCTCGAAGGACAATAACATACTGACTGACAAAACAGACGTCCCCAGGCGATGGAGTGAATTTTACAAAGATATGTATGATGATGATGCCGCTGATCTACTCACAGAGCTGCCTCCAACAGAATCTGTCGAGGATCCTATAGCGGATAAAATAAGTATGGGAGAGATTGTAAGTGCGATAAGAAGTCTGAAATGCGGAAAAGCTGCGGGAATAGATGGGATTACGGCTGAGATGATCAAGTACGGTGGACCAGCGGTCTGGGACGTCATCTATTTGCTATGCAATCTTTGCTGGGAAAAGGGTGATGTTCCGGACGACTGGAGGCGAGCAGTCATCGTGCCTTTCTATAAAGGAAAGGGATCACGATTGGACTGTTCAAACTACAGAGCCATCAGCTTGGTCAGCTTAGCTAGTAAAGTGTATACGAAGATCCTGACGATAAGAATGCAAGAGCGATCCGAAAGGTTTCTCTGGGAATCCCAAGGTGGATTTAGACCAGAAAGAGGATGTATGGATCAAACCTTCTCGCTTCGCGGAATCGCGGAAAAGTTTTTGGATATTAACCAAAAGGTTTTCTGCGCTTTCGTCGACTTGGAGAAGGCATTTGATAGAGTCGTACGAAAGGAACTCTGGGACGTGTTGCCTGGATATGGAGTGAGCAGTTCCTACTGCATGCCGTGAAATCACTCTATAGTGATAGCGGGGCGTGCGTTAGGGTTAATGGTGAGATGTCACCCTGGTTTGATGTGAAGTCGGGGGTCAAACAAGGGTGTATCATGTCTGCCTGGCTGTTCATTATATATCTAGATAACTGTCTGAGAGCACTAAGAACGAACGGATGTGGAGTGAAAATGGGAAACTTAGTGGTCAACTGCCTATTATACGCCGATGACGCGGTTTTACTGGCGTCATCAGAGGGCGAACTGCAGTCACTAGTTACCATAATGAAAGTAGAATGTGAAAAGAAGGGGCTGCGCCTAAACGCTGGCAAGACTAAGGTTCTGGTATTCGAAAGAGATGAACAAGTGACCGAGCGTGCTATATCGGTAAATGGGCAAATTCTAGAGCAAGTGAATGAATTTGTATATCTTGGAAGCATGTTTACACGAGATGGAAAGTATGAAAAAGATATTGAAAGAAGGATAACTGCCGGAAATAAGGTGAATGGAGCCATGTCGGCGTTGATGGGCAGTAAAAGTCTGAGCAAGAATGCTCGAGTTGCTGTCCACAACGCGACATTGGTACCTACCTTATTGTATGGCAGCGAATCCTGGGTATGTCAGAGGAAGTATGAAAATAGCTTGAATGAAGTCGAGATGCGATCTCTTCGAAAAATGTGCGGCGTAACGATATTAGATCGAATCCGCAATGAAGAGATTCGCAAATCAACTGGCGTGAATGAGGGCGTGATTGTAAAGATGAAGAAAGGCATGTTACGTTGGTTTGGACACATAGAAAGGATGAGTGAAGAAAGATTGACGAAACAGATATACAAAGCAAAGTGTGTGCAAGAAGAGGCAGAGGAAGGCCACGTTCCAACTACCTGGATCAAATAGATCGGACTCTGAAGGACGGGAACGTTAAGAGTACTCGAACCGACGAGCATGTATGAAGAGACTGATGAATGTGGACGAAGCGAAAGAGGTATGTAAGTCTAGAGAGAACTGGCGCTCTATACTCTCTGCCTACCCCGTTAGGGACTTGGCGTGATGATATGATGATGATGATGATAAAAAATACCTTGGGATAACTCCAGACAAAAGTACGTAGTCCAAAACTAAACAAAGCTTATACTATATACTTATATAAATATACATACATATCATCACGCCAAGTCCCTAACGGGGTAGGCAGAGAGTATAAAGCGCCAGTTCTCTCTAGACTTACATAGCTCTTTCGCTTCGTCCACATTCATCAGTCTCCTCATACATGCTCGTCGGTAGATATAGATATAAATATAGATAATTATATATATATACATAACATCCAATACTAAGGTACAAATAGACGTGTTAATCCCATAAATTTCTCACTCTCAGCGAGAATAGACCGCGCGACCTCTAGCTTCGTAGCTTTGACCATATACCAGAAGGTCCACAAGTACCTATAAATCATTGTATACAACATATTACAGCTAACATAGATGCCTAATAAGTTCTGCTAATGCTTAGGAGAGCCTCCAAAAACAACCAAACTATGAAGCACTAATTCAATGCAAAAAACACGTATTTTTTTTTAATTATTATATTGTCTCTCGTAGCGTGAGTACCGGGAACTTTTGCTACTTAACCGGTCAATGGCGAGACCTAGGCCTCCAGCCAGGCACTTTAGTACTAAGCAACACAGCTAAGGGCCCACCTGTGGGGTACGAAGCTCGGCCCGGGCCGGCGTTTGCGGAGGTCGGGGGACAAAAAAAACACGTAAATTTTTTTTTTAAGTGTATTTAACGATAGGACTTGTATCGATGTCATGGAATAAAAACAAAAAAAAACGTATAAACAATAGTTAATTAGGGCTCTACCATGGCGTGACGTTGCAATCTAATTAGAAGTGTGCGAAATAGACAGAGTGTAAACATTATTCCATGCATCTGTTCTTTAAGCGACAGTAATTTATTTTCTTATAGAATGTTAGAGTTAGTATTGTTTCCGGTTGGATTCAGGCTGGTATCTGGGTGAAGTTTTGCCTTGGTTATGGATCCTTGCGAGGAAACTGGGCGTGTAGTCCAATGACGTGGATGTTGGCCGGATTGGAGATGGACCGGTCCTACCTTCAAGCCAGTGTGTCAGCATTTCTCCCTTACCCTGCAATATAGGGACGAATTTAATATATATTCACGCCATCCCGCAAGGGGTAGGCAAAGGTGTGTAGTACCCACACAGCGACTTTCCGCCAGAGATATATTTTAGGTGCCAACTTGACAGATGGCGAGTCCATCGCCGTTACTCAAGCATGACAATACATATCCCACAAGGGTCCCCGAAGGGGTAGGCAGAGGAGTATAGGTAGTACCCACACACCCACTTTCCGCCTGAGATATATTTTAGGTTAACGTGACAGATGGCGAGTCCATCGCCGTTACTCGAGCACGACTATACATACGCCTTTGAATTTCTTCTCAGACGTATGCAGGTTTCCTCTCGATGTTTTCCTTCACCGTAAAGCTCGTGGTGTGACTAATCACATAAGACAAGAAGACAAACATACTCATTGAGATACTAACTTTCCATGACATTTTTTTTTATACAACAAGAGTGGCAAACAAGCATACGGCCCACCTGATGGGAAACGGTTACCGTTACGGTCACTTGCGTGTTGCCACTCTGTGTTCGGAGTATTATAGTGTGTTGGCAGCATAAGGTTTAATCCCTCTGCTTCCAACACATTGTAACAATCCTCCCCCCTCCCCAAGGAGCTCATTACTGGAAACCTTATTCACCGCGTAGGAACACAACACAATAAATTGTGTTATTTGTCTACGGACTTCTATAAGGTGGAGGTCCTGCCCCAGTCGGGCAGCTCCAAATTCGAACGGGAAACCCGTTATGCCCTACCTCTCTTAAGTTATCATAAAGTTGATAAATAGTCCTACCTTAACATCCACGAGCCCCCGTGGACTCGTCACAAATAAACCAGTCCTATCCAAGGCTCTCTTCACGTCGTCAGATA
Organism: Drepana arcuata; assembly: GCA_016069955.1. Lineage (NCBI taxonomy): Eukaryota > Metazoa > Arthropoda > Insecta > Lepidoptera > Drepanidae > Drepana > Drepana arcuata. Next base: position 6,018 of record JACCPG010006156.1, on the reverse strand, counting down.
TTTGAATTTTCATTGCTGTAAGAAAATTTACCATTCTCATACGAGTATACCTTAGTCAGGAATCAAATCTACACACATAAACTAAATTAAATTAATAATAAAATAAAGAGGTGCCAACGTGACAGATGACGAGTCCATCGTCGTAAGTCAAGCATGACTATACTTTTAATTGCTTCTCAGACGTATGCAAGTTTCCTCTTGATATTTTCCATCACCGTAAAGATCGTAGTTTGTAACTAATCTCTGTACGTTCTGAACTTATAGTCCCTATAAGTTCAGAAAATCTCATTGGTACAGTCAGGATCAGAGCTTGCGAGCGCAGGCAACTACTCAAACCTGGTCAACCATGGCTCTTGTCACGAATTTTCTTGTGGTATCTGATGGTAAGTAATTGTGTGAGACAAGTCCAATACTAACGTTCCCCAGTACTCTCCATCCTGCTAGCAGTGTTGATTGTATCACCGAAGAGACAGTACCTGGGCATCTTGCTGCCTACTATACCAGCTACACAGGGTCCTGTATGGATGCCACTCCTCATGCATAATGTCTGGAAAGTCAAAGCTCATCATTTACTGAAGGAAATTGTAGAGAAGAGAGAAGAATTGTGAGAGAAGAAAGCATGCCGAACAGATATACGATACGAACGTGTGCAAGAAGAGGAAGAGGAAGACCATGTCCCAAAAGTTTATATCATATCAATCAGACACACAAGGATGGGAACATACCTAAGTACAATTAGTACTCAAAACTGGCAAGCATGTACGAAGAATGTAGACTGATTAATGTGATGATGAAGGAAAAGAGGTATGTAAGTCTAAAGACAACTGGTGTTTTACCCTCTCTGCCCACCCCGTGAGGGACTCAGCGTGGTGATATGTCAAATTTATAAATGTAAAATATGAAAGCGAGGAAATTTGTTACTTAATCCGAGAATCCAATACGGAACTGCTGAACGTGATGAGATGAAATTTGGCACAGAGATAATAAGCTGAATTAACATTTATAATGTTGATTGATTTAATATATATCCTCACGCCTTCCCACAAGGGTCCCCGAAAGGGTAGGCAGAGATGTATAGATAATACCCACACACCCACTTTCTGCCAGAGGTATATTAGGTGCCAACGTGACAGATGGCGAGTCCATCGCCGTTACTCAAGCACGACTTTACATACGCCTTTGAATTTCTTCTCAGACGTATGCAGGTTTCCTCTTGATGTTTTCCTTTACCGTAAAGCTCGTGGTGTGATTAATCACTGTACTTAAGTTCAGAAATACACATTGGTATAGTCGGGATTCGAACTTGCGACCTTTGCGTCGCAGGCAACTGCTCAAACCACTCGGCCACCACGGCACCTTTTTTTTTTTTACGGTTTTAATAAAAAAAAAAACAAGCAATAAAATGTATTTTACGCATTTGAAATGACGGGGCGCTCATAGAATTCAAAATTATAATTTTATTTCTTTATTTACTATCTCAATAAGGTCGCTATCGCTTATTTAAAAGTGTATTACAAATATTCATTATGATTTCATAAACCGCTAGGTAAACGCGTCAAAGAATTTTACGTCACAGCATTCGGCCGTCACATCGGAAATGCGACGTGAAATACTTCTTTTGAAGAATGTAAGCTAAAACACAGATATCTAATATTACCTATGTAGGTACCTGATCAGGTCGATGAGGCAGACGGCACATAGATGTCGCTTCTAGCAGCTCTAGGGCCATACTTGCTATTTCTGTAGCATGTTTGTTACCTGTAAAAACATGTGCCATATGCGAAAGAGTGTGAAAGAAGAGACAGAGGAAGAGGGGAGGATTATTACATTGGCATTAGTTGTGTGGCAGTAGTGGCAGTGTTGGCAGTAGAGGGATTGGTCCCAGTATGCAGTTAAACACAGCTCTCCGAACACAGAGTGGCAACGCACAGGTGATACTTCGATATCGTGAGCGTAAATAGGCTGCGGTAGCCGTTTCCCATCAGGTGGGCCGTATGCTTGTTTGCCACTCCTGTTGTATAAAAAAATATGTGCATATCGTTCAGACACTTAATGATGGAACGTCAAGAGCACCCGAAACCGTGCGACTATGTATGATAGACCGATATATATTTTTTTTATACTACAAGGATAATTATAATAATAATTTTATTTCGGAGAACATCCACAGTGTTAGTAGACAATTGGCTTAAAACCATGTTAGTGAACGCTTTTAAACATCAAATAAATTATATAATATAATAATAATATATCCTCACGCCTTCCCACAAGGGTCCCCGAAGGGGTAAGCAGAGATGTATAGGTAATACCCACACACCCACTTTCCGCCAGAGGTATATTAGGTGCCAACGTGACAGATGGCGAGTCCATCGCCGTTACTGTGGTGTGACTAATCACTGTACTTAAGTTTTAGAAAAACTCATTGGTACCGTTGGGATTCGAACTTGCGACCTTTGCGTCGCAGGCAACTGCTCGAACCACTCGGCCACCACGGCTCAAATAAATTATACAATCAAATATTTAATATAACATAATCAAATCATTTAGCCTCACGCTCTGTAGGGAAGACCTGAATTTGGGTCCAGTGGCGGAGTATCGGGCCTTCCACCCTCTCAGCTAGAGTACGCATGATGGATGAACCTAAAGAAGTATGTATCGAGAGAGTTGACGCTCTACTCTATCTGCCTACCTCACCTACGTACCTAGAGACCTGACGCGAGGACGTGTATGACTGTCTATATGTAAGTATGTTAATACGCACCGTTCCTCACAGGAAGTCCAGAAGCTACCATATAGGAGTCACCGATGGTTTCAATTTTGTACACGTCATAGCACTCGATGCGTTCGTCAAACAACTTGTATACGGAGTTGAGGAAACTTATCACCTGTAATACAAACATGTTTATGTTGGCATTAGGTATTGAAGACATTATAATAGGGTTGTCAAATGCAAAGTTATTTAGTTACTCCAGTGTCAATTGTTTATACCACTTTTGCACACGCAATTCTTTAATCAGTATAAAGACCTTATAAATCACCATAGAACATTCAATGCTAATGAAACATAATTTTGACATTTGACTTAACTTTCAAATCTGAATAAAAGTTTATTACAACAAGTATATAATATTTAGGATAAAATCTACAAACGCTATCCACATCGCAGGTTTTGTCGGTTGAACATAAAACGCATCCGCCACTTCGCCACAGGCTTCGTCAAGGCTTTTGCACTGACTCTGGAGAACAGAGTCGGGTATAGTATGAACCCTATCATATGGGTCACAGAAACTTTAAAGAGGAGCGGTCATTGTAAAGAGGGTAAAAATTAAGTACTCGTTATTTTTACTTTGCTGCGGTTTTTTTTTGCGGTTGTGGCTGAGTGGTTCGAGTAGTCGTCTGCAAAACAAAGATTGGAAGCTCGAATCCCGACTGCCCCTATAAGTTTTTTCTGAAATTTTAGTACAGTGAGTAGTCATACCACGCACTTTACGGTGAAGGAAAACACCGAGAGGGAATCTGTATACGTTAGAGAACTAATACTGATAATATAATACTGCACACCTCCTCTTGCTGCTTCTCTCTCCTCTGCTTACCTCTTCGGGGACCCTTGTGGGAAGGCGTGAAGATATTAATCATAATAATAACAAAAAGAAAAGTAAGCTCCGTCACACCGTCACACTGTGCAATCATCTTTAATTTCTAATAATATCATTTCTAATTATCTAATATAATTATATAATCATAATTAATCACTTGACGGCTCGAATAGTCTTCACTACTGTTGCCTCTGTGAGCTTATCTTTCTTCTAGTAAAATACGTGTTTAATTTACTATATATAATTTCTGTCGTGAGAACCTAGTGTTTAGTCCAACTTTTTATACGTTTGTTACATTCTACGTCACTAGTATAATAGCTGACACAGGATCACGCGCCGATGGAATGCATTCGTAGAATATATTGCGAAATGAGGGAATCGCTGAGCTTGCAACACGGGGGCCTCGTGTTGCTGACTCAGCGGACTTGCGGACCAACCTCGAACGTCATCACTAATATCAATTGTAATTTTAATTAGGATTTCTTTTATTTTAAGTAAAGTGTTTTGTTTTCGTCCTCCTGCGTCGGAGCACTTAATAATTTTAAAACACACAGAACATTATTAATATTTTTTAAATAAAATAAATAAATAATATTATTTTTCTTAAACATTTACCTGGTAAGGTGTAGACACGGCTGCAATTGCTGTGAAACCCACTATGTCACTAAAATATACCGTCACTGAAGCGAAGAATTCTGCCGGGACCTGAAAATATTCAGAAGACTATTTGAAAGAAGTATTTTTCTTCTCGCTGATAGTCAGATAAAAAATAAGAGAAAGAGGAAAAAGAATAGGATGGCAAGAACGTGAATGTCTTTTCGAAACTGTTGCTTGGGCAAGTACCTAAACGGAAAACCATAGCCAAATAGCATTGTTCTTTGTATTTGGTGACAGTAGAGTAACCAGAAGGAGACAGAACATACGCCTTTGAATTGGAAAATGAGTATCAATATTGTATTGTAAATGGATAGTTTTCATTGAAAACAGCATTAATTTGTACTAATTGTGTTAAAGTTTCGTCTAGATTTCATTTCCGTCAAAAACAAACCGTTCTCACAATGAGCCACCGTGTAGTTGCGATGTAATCAACATTCAAAGAGAGCTTTAATAACACAAAGATACCGTACAAAATTCTGCGAAAATTTACAATGAAAGAAAATGAGAAAAGTTTTTAAGACAAACTTTGCCCAAAATTTTTCCTATTCAATTAGGTAGTTACTTATATAATTGCTTTAGACTCCCGACTATTACTTAGTCGTATTAATATATAATATATCCGAAGGGGTAGGCAGAGGTGTATAGGTAATACCCACACTTTCCGCCAGAGGTATATTAGGTGCCAACGTGACAGGTGGCGAGTCCATCGCCGTTACTCAAGCCGACTATACATACGCCATTGAATTTCTTCTCAGACGTATGCAGGTTTCCTCTCGATGTTTTCCTTCACCGTAAAGCTCGTGGTGTGACTAATCACTGTACTTAAGTTCAGAAAAGCTCATTGGTACAGTCGGGATTCGAACTTGCGACCTTTGCGTCGCAGGCAACTGCTCGAACCACTCGGCCACCACGGCTCTTATGTATATATATATATGCGTATGTATATACAATATATAATTTACTATTGATTAATAATACAAAAGGTATAGGAAAATCTATTTTACCTGCTGTGTTTGTTTCAACTGTTTGGCGACACTGGGCGGTAACATTTGATAGAGTAAAGAGTCACTTAGCTCTTTCTCATACTCCAGTTCCTTTGCCTTTTCTGACAAATTTCTTGCGTAAACCTGCGGAATATGTTATAAATGTATATTACTTTTCTGTTCTATAGTAGTAATGGAACAGCCAAGCTTCACAAACATTCCACTATTAACACAGAGAATTTTGTTGATCTGGTATAGTTCAAACCGGAGATATGAGGGTTAAAAAATGACGAAACTCTACGAGAAAAGGTAGTAGCGCCCCTTCACTTGGCTCGCATTGGTATAGTCATGCATTGCCATGGTAGTTTACTATAAAATACTTCCAAATTCCAAAGTGTATTTGGAAGTAATAGTATATTATTATATTATATTATGGTGCCGTGGTGGCCGAGTGGTTCGAGCTGTTGCCTGCGACACAAAGAACGCAAGTTCGAATCCCGACTGTACCAATGAGTTGTTATGAACTTAAGTACAGTGATAAGTCACACCACGAGCTTTACGGTGAAGGAAAACATCGAGAGGACACCTGCATACGTCTAAGAAGAAATTAAAAAAGACGTATGTATAGTCGTGCTTGAGTAACCGCGATGGACTCGCTATCTGTCACGTTGGCACCTAATATACCTCTGGCGGAAAGTGGGTGTGTGGGTATTACCTATACACCTCTGCCTACCCCTTCGGGGACTCTTGTAGGAAGGCGTGAGGATATATATAAAAAAATT
>JACCPG010006154.1:0-32982 GCA_016069955.1 Drepana arcuata | reverse complement strand
TTTTCTGAACTTAAGTACAGGATTAGTCACACCACGAGCTTTACGGTGGGAAGACATGGAGGGTAAAGAAATTCAAAGGCGTATGTATAGTCGTGCTTGAGTAACGGCGATGGACTCGCCATCTGTCACGTTGGCACCTAATATACCTCTGGCGGAAAGTGGGTGTGTGGGTATTACCTATACACCTCTGCCTACCCCTTCGGGGACCCTTGTGGGAAGGCGTGAGGATATATTATTATTATTATTATATTATTATATTATTTTATATTTTTTATTTTTATTTAAAAAATAAAAAAAAAATCATTTGTATATATCGTTGTCTGGATCCCATAACATTGAAGATAAGTATATTACATGACACTTGGTTAAGTAAAGTTATGGGTGCGCATTTTCAGTTACTAAAAACAACCTTTTTTTCAACGGCCAGGTAGGCCGATTCGAATCCTATTCAACTTAGGGTCCATTTAAATCTAAGTTGGTATGATTCGAAGGACTTTGTCTGATCTAATCTTATACAACATTCCAAAAGGAGATTAATTACGCTTTCAGACCCGAGCGCACTATGTTGCATTCGAACCTTATAAGGAATGAGTCGCTGGAGCCATCAACGGTTTAATGTTGAAACGAATCACGGAGTTCTAGATTAGGAAGCTATCCAACATAAACTCATTTAAAAAGCCTGGCATTGAATTCCTTTGCAAACAGCTACACGAGATTAAAACCTTTGTCTACCACTAAAAAGGTATGTTAAAAGCCGGGGAGTTTGTTTCGACGCTTCTCTCTCGGAAACGGTGGTAACGGTAATGTTACTTTCAATAATATGACGTTCAATAAGTTCTCCCTATGTCCCTAACGTTGAAGAAAATATTTTATTAGTTAAACCACCGTTCCTCCATAATAGTATACACAAAACCAAGTGTATAATTAATAAATAAATTACATATCATTACGCCGAGTCCCTAACGAGGTAGGCAGACTTACATATCTCTTTCACTTCGTCCATTTCGTTCATAGGTATGTAAAATGTGGTCTTCCTCTGCCTCTTCTTGCACACACTTTTGGTTTGTATATCTGTTTCGTCAAGCTTTTCTTCACTCATCATTTCTATGTGTCCAAACCAACGTTCCTTTCTTCATCTTTAAAATCACGCCCTCATTCACGCCAGTTGTTATGCGAATCTCTTCATTGCGGATTCGTTCTAAAATCGTTACTCCGCACATTTTTCGAAGAGATTGCAATAAAATAATTTGTCCACAAGCTGGCGATGAATTAAAAAAATTGCGCTTTATAACACAGAATACTCACCTAGATTCGCATAATAGGCGTTTTAAATAACAGAAACACATTAGTGTAATCACCACAGGGCGCGCCCGTGACGTGCCGGCAAAACGAATAAAGGCACATTTATTCCAGTTACTGTGACCGAATGGTGGGTAATTAGTGAGGCCTTTTGGTCGTGGTTACTACGATTGTTTGACGAAGAAACCGGTGATAAAACGTTACTTATTTTGAATTCCAACGGAGCTTTCGTTTATTATTTGTATTGCCAAATGGTATTTACAAATTATTGAAATCCCGGACAAACCAGGCACGGAGTGTTCCTGCAACGAGAACAGTATCCGTATCGTGTAACATCACTATACATAATTATAAGATTAAACGTACTTACCTTGAGTGAACTTCTATCTTTATTATACGGAGCGTTACTACTCGTTAAACCGTCTCGGGCAAGGAGAAAGTATAATGTAGTCTCGCATAAGTGCCTCTGCTTCAACGATGTATTTATATAAATTTAACTTAAGCTGACATCACAGGACCAAACAAATTAAATTCAAAAATATATGGACGTTGGCAACACCAAGAATCGACGCGAATTCGACAGCATAACCCTTCGGGGAAGGAAACACCTTTGACACAGCGCAGTGTTCAGTTCCAGAGTATAGGGATCAAGTCCCTGTCGATCGACCTAAGAAAGAACCCGTCGACAGCTTAAAGAATTCGCCAGAACTTTCTTCACTATACTTCAATAGAACATACCTATACAATAAGGCAGATTTTCTCTTCAGACTTAGTACCAAGCCGCTTGTTAGCATCCATGAGATTGAAGACAAACCAGCGGCGCGTTTTTAAACGCGGTAATTGTCTTAAACGCGGTAACACTTCAAACTAAGCTGTACAAACCGAGCACTGATTTCAAAATTGCAACTCATTAAGAGACAAAATGTGTAACGCTGTCACAACTTGCAACTGCAAGCATGTCTGGAATGTATTCAATTTGACGAGCCATTAAAATCCACCGAACTTTCCTCTCACCTACTGCTGAGTGAGAAGTTCCATAATGTTCGCCAGATTCATTTGTACATATGTGGAGTTTAAATGTATTCTGAAAGCTATATGGAAAGCTCTGATGAGGTTTTAATGCATTTCGAAACCGACAACTTTGTTATTCGATTCGGTTCGTTAGTTATTTGATCATCATTTAACCCTTAAATGGTAATATTTGGTGATGGTAATATTATCCACCCACTTTCCGCCAGAGATATATTTTAGGTGCCAAAGTGACAGATAGCGAGTCCATCGCCGTTTACTCAAGCACGACTATTCATACCTACACATTTGAATTGCTTCTCAGACGTATGCTGGTTTCCTCTTGATGTTTTCCTTCACTGTAAAGCTCTTGGTGTGACTAATCACTGTACTTAAGTTCAGAAAAACTCATTGGTACAGGTGGGTTTGTAGTTTGTAGTCTTTGTGTGGTAACTGTTCGTACCACTCGCCACCACGGTTTTATTATAGTGTCTATTTTCTTATCAATAAACTAGTTTTGACCAAGATATAGAAGTAATTACTCGTAACAAATAACATAATTTCCTAAGTCCATTCCAAAGTTCGAGCCGAGAACTACTTGAGTGTTGGAAGAGCTTAGTTGTACAGCTCTGGAATATGAATTCTTTTAGCACTATTTATTGCAAAACTGTTGATTGATATTCATATCTTCATGCCTTCCCAGGGTCTTCAAAAGGGTAGGCAGGTGTAAATATCATTGTATGTAAATAAAAGCGAGCCTTGTAAAGAAATAAGAAGAAAGTCTGTAGCCAAATAACACTTTTTGTACCTGCACGATAAAAAAGGTTTCCAATAATGAGCTCCCTGGGCAGGAGGAGCACTATTATATTTTGTTGATAGCAGAGGGATTAGTCCCATTAAGCTGCCAACATAGTATAAGTCTCCGAAAACAGAGTGGCAACGTCTAAGTGATATTTCGGTATCGTGAGCGTTTATAGGCTACGCAACCGCTTCCAATTGGGTGGGTCGTATGCTTGTTTGCCATTTTTTTTGTATATTTTTTTTATAAAATGCTCAAAAGCCTTAATGATGCAGCTATCAACGTCCGCATATAAGAATGTGAGACTTACAGCCTATTAAGAAGGTCGGCCAATGGGCATTGGGGGTAGTTCCCGAACGTTAAGTAGGGTCGACTGAAGTTAATGGAACTTACTACGTCAGCAGTTTCCGGATACCAACAAAATGTTGGCAGATTGTGTGCTACATATAAAAGGAACATGTTTTTTGTGTTCTGGAACCAAAACTAAATATGGTTGAAAATGTATATGAACATAAGGTACTCGTATCTAGCAGCGGAAAATTTAACTGCCTTGGTTGATTTTGTTCTAGAAAGAGAGCCGTATTACATGTATCTACATACTTCAATTTGTTTTGTTTTGTTTTATTTTTAATTTTTAATTTTGGTCTGCTATTTTGTTTGCTTCTTGATGAAAAACCAGTTTGCTTATTATTACTTTCTCTTGTATACCAATAAAAGTTAAGATTAGTTTGCTCTAGACTGGCATACCTTTTTCGCTTCGTCCATATTCTTCAGTCTCTTCATACAAGCTCGTCGAGTCGTCGTAGTTTCGAATACTCTGGATATTCCCGTCTTTGAGAGCCGATCGATTGATCTTACCTAGTGAAGTACTTGAAACGAGGTCTTCCTCTTCCTCGTCTTGCACGCACTGTCGCTGATAATGCGATCGCTGAATTACCCATTACGTATAACCCTTCCTATAGAGTACAAAAACGAAAACCAATCTTGATCAAAGAGGTTTTATAAAATGGCAGATAACAAAAAAATACTCTATAGCAATCCACCCCGCGCATGGTAGAACAAAATAACAAACCAAAATAAAAAGGCCATGTTTAGAAAAAATACGTTAAAAAGCTTTTCATTACCTTACCTCAATATTGGGAATCAGGTGAACGTGAAATATATATATACATACTAGATGTGCCCGCGACTTCGTCCGCAAATTTAGCAAAAAAGTTTTTGTCCAGTTTCTTATTTTAGAATAAAAAGAAAGTAGCCTATGTTACTCCTTATTACATTAGCTATCCAGTGAAAATCTCGTTAAATCGATCCAGCGGTTTCAGAGATTAGCCGGAACAAACAAACAAACAGACAGAAAAATTCATTATTTTGGTATTAAGAGGCGTGGTGGCCGAGTGGTTCGAGCAGTTGCCTGTGACGCAAAGGTCGCAAGTTCGAATCCCGACTGTACCAATGAGTTTTTCCGAACTTAAGTACAGTGATTAGTAACAGTACTTACTAATCACTGTACTTAAGTACACACCACGAGCTTTACGGTGAAGGAAAACATCGAGAGGAAACCTGCATACGTCTGAGAAGAAATTCAAAGGCTCATGTATAGTCGTGCTTGAGTGACGGCGATGGACTCGCCATCTGTCACGTTGGCAGCTAATATACCTCTGGCGGAAAGTGGGTGTGTGGGTATTACCTATACACCTCTGCCTACCCCTTCGGGGACCCTTGTGGGAAGGCGTGAGGATATATTATTATTATTATTACATTTTTGTTTTGTAACGCTGTTATAGGCTTCCACAAAGTACGCTACTGATGTTTGCTTTCACAGAAAATAACTGAACATTGTATTTCATTGAACATTATATTAAATATTTCCAAATTTAAACAGGCTACAATGGGTTCCTTTGATATTCATTGAGATTTTACACGTGGCGTCACAAAAATGGAAGTCTTTGATCACTAAACATCGTTGGTATTTAATATAAATATCATATTTTAGAGCCGTGGTGGCCGAGCGGCTCGAGTAGTTAGTTACCTCCAAAACAAAGGTTCCAAGTTCGAATCCCGAATGAACCAATGAGTTTTTCTGAACTTAAGTACAGTGATTGTCACACTACGAGATTTACAGTGAAGAAAAACGTCGAGAACAATATGCATGCGTTTGTGAAGAAATTCCAAGGCCTATTTAGTCGTCCCTGAATAGCGGAGATGGACTCGCCGTCTGTCACTTTGACACCTAAAATATATCTTTGGCGCAAAGTGGATGTGTGGATGCCTGCCGCCGCCTTTGGGGATTCTTGGTACAATCGTGATTCGAACTTGCAATATTAGTGTTGCAGGCAACTACTCGCCCCACTCGGCCAACACGGCTCTAACGAAGATATAAAGATTATTTAGTCACATTACCTAAACAAATGAAAAGATAAAAGATAACATTATAAAAAATATATAAATATATTATTTTACTGACAAAAATTAATCTTCTCACACGTGTCAATAAATAACGGTACATTTTAAATTTCGATCTCAAAACTAGACTGGTAACTTTAGCTTAACGTAACCTAATGGACTGTTAACTTAACGTAACGTAAGTAAGATAAGTTTCCCAGCATCGAACAAATAGGTAACTCCTAAATACCTTTCCTTTATCGATCACGCCCTAACTTCCAACCCAGAAATTATAAGTTTAGATACAATCAATACGAACTTTGCAAAATATCTCAAATGTAAATATCTAAGTTATCCAAAAGGCAACCTGCCTTTAAGTTATGTACATTGAGAATTTACAGATATACAAAGCAAAAGTGTGTGCAAGAAGAGGCAGAGGAAGGTCACGTTCCAACTACCTGGATCAAATAGATCGGACTCTCAAGAACGGGAACGTTAAGAGTACTCGAAACCGACGAGCATGTATGAAGAGACTGATGAATGTGGACGAAGCGAAAGAGGTATGTAAGTCTAGAGAGAACTGGCGCTCTATTCTCTCTGCCTACCCCGCTGGGGACTTGGCGTGATGATATGTATGTATGTATGATAATTTACGAATTATAAGTTTTAAATTAATCTGAACCATTACAACAATAAAATATTGAAGCAAAACTTTTTAAGATTATTCTTCAATAATACCGGGATAGTACTAAACAAAGCAGAATGTGAGAATTCGTCTACGATATTATCACTATATGTATTAAGATTCATTCATATCACCACGTCGAGTCCAGCAGATAATTAGAGCACCAGTTCTATAAAGACTTACAAACCTCTTTCGCTTCAACCACATTCTTCAATCTCTACATACATGTTTTCTTTTTTTTATACAACAAGAGTGGCAAACAAGCATACGGCCCACCTGTTGGGAAACGGTTACCGTAGCCTATTTACGCTCACGATACCGAAGTATCACTTGCGTGTTGCCACTATGTGTTCAGAGAGTTATACTGTGTTGGCAACATAATAGTTCTAATCCCTCGGTTGCCAACACAATATAACTACCCTCCCCCCTCCCCAAGGAGTTCATTACTGGAAACCTTATTCACCACGTAGGAACACAACACAAAAAAATGTGTTATTTGGCTACGGAGTTCTATAAGGTGGAGGGCCTGCCCCAGTCGGGCAGCTCCAAATTCGAACGAAGAATCCGTTATGCCCTACCTCTCTTAATTCATTAATAACTAATGTAATGTTCCATCCTTGTGTGTGTCCAATCGATTTGATCTAGGCAGTTGGTAGGTTGTCTTCCTTTAACTCTTCTTCCACACTCTTTGGCATTGCATAACTGTTTCGTTAACCATTATTCTCTATTACTATTATATCTGCATTAGTCACGTTGGCATCTATAGTCATCATAATTTTAGATCGGTAACGCGAGGCTTTGCAAGCGGGTATAGGTAGTGGCAACCATTTACCAACAGGCGGGTCACGTGAGTGTTTGCCACTTTAGTAGTATAACAAAAATAATAATAAAGAAGTTTTTTCTAGAATGTTAACATATAACGACATGGTTGGTTAAATAGGACCTTAATACAAGGATATAGATACATTTTGGATTTAGTTTTAGAAAGGAAAACAAACTCTCAATAAAAATAAGCATTGAAATGATGTTGACGTAAGTTTCACCTCGTGTATCTTCCAATTAGAAGCACACATAGTGAACATAAACTTACACGGTTTCCTTGTACGAGGTGGGAGAACATTCGATTTCCCCGCACGCAGATGGAATACTAAATATTCGAGCCAGTGTTATTTGATTCACTAGGAACGAAAAGTAAGTTATGATGATATTCATCATTAAGAGCACTCTAAGAAGCTTTTGACTCCAGCGGGAATAGTATTGTTAATAATAAAACATTACTTTCGCTAGGAAAATTCAGACGGTAATTATTTTATGGGCAAGTGTAGTTTAAAATTATATTAATATAATAAGGCTGCTGAATTAAAATATACCAAAACGATACATCTCTTGAACGTCCAATATTTTAATTATTTATAGAAACAAAGACTTAGAATATAGGGTTTGGTCACCACAATCTTTATGGTAAAGGAAAACATCGAGAGGGAACCTGCAAACGTTTGTGAAGAAATTGTGTATGAATAGTCTTGTTTGAGTAATGCGATGGACTCGCAATCTGTCACATTGGCACCTAATTAAACCTCCTGTGAAATGAGGGTACTGTTACACCTCTTCCTGAATTCTTACGCTTTTTGATGAACTCTTTTGGGAAGGCTTGAAAACAAAAACAATATGAAAAAAAAATAGGAGTACCTAGCACAAAACGCTATGAACGAGAGTGTAATTGTAAAGATGAAGAAAGGCATGTTACGTTGGTTCGCACATTAAGAAAGGATAAGTAAATAAAGATATGCAGAAATGCAATGTAAAAGTGTGTTCATGAAGTACAAAGGAATGCCACGTTACAACTATCTAGATCTAATAGATCGGACACGCAAGGATGGGAACGTCAGGAGTACTCGAACCCGGCGTGCATGTATGAAAAGACTGATGAATGTGGACAACGCGAAAGTGGTATGTGAGTCTAGAGAGAACAGGCACTCTTCTCGAATTTTGTGTATGTAGCAGAAGGCAAAGAAAATATATCCCCATTATACTCTGGACTTTTCATACCTTTTAATAAATTTTCACCATTTTCCTTCATTGTTGGACCTTGAGGTCAAATTACACTCCAATAGACATAATTTGGTCTACTGGTGTAGGCCATATGAACAGTTTGTCTATCAGGACAGAGAGACTACAGCCATTCTGCTCCTGATTTACAGACCTATTAATTAGAGTAAATTCTCAATTTTCTTGATGAAGCAGTCAGATTGTGTTCATCTTATAAATAGGTTTGTTTAATACCTCAATCTCGTATATGTCAAAACTAGCGGCTCGTCCCGGCTACGAACGGGTGGATTTTTTTTTAAACATTTTGGCATTAAACTTATTTTTTTCTTGCAATTAAAATAGCCTATATTAATCAGTGATAATTTAGCATTCAAATGGCGAAAGAATTTTTTAAATCGGTCTACTACTTCTTGAGCCAATTTCTTACAAACATACTTACATACAAATCTTTCCTCTTTATAATATTAGTATAGATTAATGTTTTTCTTTCGCAGAAAGACTGTTCGGGGGGTAGGATGCGGCGGCATGCAGCTAATCGTATTGCTGCTGACGGTGCTTTTGAGGGCCACCGCCCCCCAAGCCGACATCACAGGTAAGATATTAAACTATATTTTGAATGTGGATACACACAACTGTGCCTTACAGTTTGTACTGACGAGAAATGTTGATCAAGCTAAATGCTAAGAGTACGTAAATAATAAATAATATAATATATCCTCACGCCTTTCCACAAGGGTCCCCGAAAGGGTATGCAGAGGTGTATAGGTGATACCCACACACCCACTTTCCGCCAGAGGTATATTAGGTGCCAAAGTGACAGATGGCGAGTCCATCGCCGTTACTCCAGCACGCCTATACATACACCTTTGAATTTCTTCTCAGACGTATGCAGGTTTCCTCTCGATGTTTTCCTTCACCGTTAAGCTCGTGGTGTGACTAATCACTGTTCTTAAGTTCAGAAAAACTCATTGGTACAGTCGGGATTCGAACTTGCGACCTTTGCCTCGTAAATATCGAAACAGTTTATGTTAATTATTTGAATAACTTTGCACCTAATTCAGGCAAATATTAATTATAACCAGTGGCGTAGCTACCGGAGGGCTAAGCTAAAAGGGCCACGTACGAATCTGGGTTACGACACTTACGACTAATCTGGAGTACATCGAATTCGGAAATAGACGAATACGGAAGAAACGAGTTTAAATAGTTTCGTTGGGGCTCTTGCTATTTTTTTTCCCAGGGCCTTTCATTACCTAGCTACGCTTCTGGTTAAGACATATGTAAATATAATTACGTATCGATTACACAAATAAATCTGCCCATCTAAACCTACGTAATTAAATAACGACGGACCAGAAGGGCGTTTTTAAAAATCAAATTAAATTTAATAAGATGACTTTATTCTACGACCGAAGCTTACAGACTGACAATACAATTTCCAAGCAGCCAGGAGCACACAGGATGCTGGCACAGCATATCTGCCGGTGGTCTAGCCCGGCGATCTTATTCTAAGAAGCTAACTGTAAGCAGTTAGGAGCACACGGGATGCTAGGTCAGCACATGTCCCGGTGGTCATCCGGCGATCGATTACATGTAGCCTAACTGTGTGGGCGTGTATTGATAACCATGGTGTTCCCTGGTGGTCCACCTGACATAACTACGTATTAAGCAGAGCTGTAAGTGTTTATTTCGAAACGCTAAGCAACGAAAGAAATAATATCATGGTAAACTAAAATACTTACCTACCTGACCTGAACGTAGTTACAAATAAAGTAAATGTCTTAAGGCCTACCACAACATCTGCAGGGAGGCTGGCGACATTGACATGCTGTATGGCAATGATGATTCGCTAGCCCACCACATCCATGTAATTAATATTACTAGTAGTACTTTAGTTAATAATACAAAAGAAAATTTATGCATTTTAACTGCAATAAAGCTCATATAAAAAGTAAAGATTAACTGAATTATATACAAATCACTCGCACCACAGATTTTTTAATTTAATTTTGTATTTTTTTCGGCCTATTAAAATGCGCTCACCCTCACGCCCGAACAGAAGAGAGGGGTATGAAAACGAAGTCTAAGGAATATTTTCCTCATTCATTAAGTGTTACATGCTGCTACTGTACATATACTGACCTGATACCTCATACCTGATACATATGATGACAAAGACGTCAAACGTAATGTTTTGTAGTATGACAACTTATTTGTCCATGAAGGAGGAGTTACTTTTCTTCGGACGCGGATACTTGTAATTGAATTTTAGGAAAGTCGTAAAGTTGGACAACTCCATTCCGGCATCCCCAATCTAGTGCTTATTACATTTACGAAACAGAATACAACAGCCTTCATTCTTATCGTCTAGGGTCGTCACTTAACAGATACATTAAGGGTACCTATACTTTACTAGAGAGAACTGAAACTGTACTCTCTCTGCCTACCCTGTGAGAGGTTTGGCGTGATAATATTTACTAGAACCCAACTAAATTCAATGCTTGAGTAACGGTGATGGACTCGCCATCTGTCACGTTGACACCTAATATATCTATGGCGGAAAATGGGTGTGTTGGTATTACCGATACACCTTTGCCTACCCCTTCGGGGACCCTTATAGGAAGGCGTGAGGATATATTTAATATATATTTACTAGAGTTGCCCAGCGATTTTATCCTCGTTAAGTTTGAATTCATTCCTAGATTTTCGTTTCTGGATATTTTTTCTGCAATAAAACATATAATTTGTGTTCATCCAGCTAATAACCTATCGCAGTGCGAAATCTCACACTGTCTCTTTGATTCCCTAGTACCTCAAGCCATTGAAGTCACTACTTCTGTGACCACCTCGATGACCTCACCACCCACTGTCTTCCGAGCTAGAGTGACACCGAAGCCAAGGCGACTGCTGAAGCAGGGCAAAGCCGACTCCCCGATGCTTAACTACATATTTGACTCATATGCTACAAGCAACAAGCATTTTCATGACAAGTAAGTAAATATCATTCTCTTGATTTCTTATATAATATTTTATACATGTAATAACATACAAATACATGTAATAATTATCTATAATAATAATAATATATCCTCACGCCTTCCCACAAGGGTCCCCGAAGGGGTAGGCAGAGATGTATAGGTAATACCCACACACCCACTTTCCGCCAGAGGTATATTAGGTGCCAACGTGACAGATGGCGAGTCCATCGCCGTAACTCAAGCACGACTATACTTAACTTACTTAAGTTCAGAAAAACTCATTGGTACAGTCGGGTTCGAACTTGCGACCTTTGCGTCGCAGGCAACTGCTCGAACCACTCGGCCACCACGGCTATAGATATGTACATTTAAAAATAATGTTATAAAATAAAACTATTGGCATTATGACCGCTTAAACAAATGCACAGGATTAAAATTTTCTCGTATTCTAAAGTAAAATAATGCAAGTTATTCCCGTGTAGAAAGAGCGAAACTTATTCCCTGGTAAAATAAAATACACGAAAGTACGTAATAAACCAGTGCTCGTATCGCTTCCAAGTGTAATACAGTTTGCGTGATTTTCTTTCTACTTGTCTCGGAAATGCTGTCACTTGTAATACGAACCGAGTGAACAAGCTAATTTGAAATCGTTGTAGCCTTTCACTTTATATTATATAGGTGGGTACCTACCTTGTTCGCAAGGACTCTTGACTCAGTATTGGGAGTCGTATGTTTTCTAGGGATATAGCTATTATAGTTATTATTAATGTTATATATATTGAAATAATTGGAGATGGTTTGGCCATGTCGAGAGAATGAATGAAGAACGATTGGCGAAAAAAGTGTATAAGGCGAGTGTGAATTGTTGGAAGGGGTAGACCTAGGCGGACGTTTCTAGACCAAATTAGGGACGTCTTGAAAAAAGGTCAGGTCAAGAGTACCCTAAACCGAAGAGCATGTATGAAGAGAATAATGAAAGTGGACGAAGCGATAGAAGTATGTAAGGATCGTAGCAAGTGGAAAGAAGTGGTCTCTGCCTACCCCTACGGGAAAGAGGCGTGATTATATGTATGTATATATGTATATATATATATATATATATATATATATATATATATATAGAAATATCGATGACGAAATTGCCGTGTTGGAGTTTTTGCTTTTGGAGTTGGAGTAGTTGCCTGCGACACAAATATCGAAAGTTCGAATCCCGACTATACCAATGGGTTCTTCTGCACTTAAGTTAAGTGATTGTTGAGTGATACCATGAGCTTTACGGTGAAGAAAAACATCGAGAGGAAACCTGCATACGTATAAGAAGCAATTAAAAGGCGTGCTTGGGTAACGGCGATGGACTCGCCACCCGTCACGTTGGCACCTAAAATATATCTCTGGCGGAAAGTAGGTGCATGGATTATGGCTATACACAGCTGCCTACCCCTTCGGGGACCCTTGTGGGAAGGCGTATGTTATATAAATGCTGACTAAAAATATAATTACAGGTCAGGTATGCATACTGTAGTGTAGACTACAGGTCAAGACAGATAGAGACAAGACTTCAGATAAAAAATACAGTTGAAGTTGAATCATGGGTAAACCATACAAATTAATTTAGGCGTATTATTAGAGGCGTATAGGTATTAACCACACACCCACTTTCCACCAGAGATATATTTTTAGGAGCCAACGTGACAGATGGCTAGTCCGTCGTCGTTACTCGAACACGACTATACATACTTACCTTTGAGTTTCTTCTCAAACGTATACAGATTTCCTCTTGATATATTCCCACACCGTAAAGCTCGTAGTGTGACTAATCACTGTACTTAAGTTCAGAAAAACAGATTGGTACAGTCAGCTTGTAATTTAAAAACCGCGGTATCTATTTGAGTCCAGAAATCTAATTCGCTTTAATATCTAATTTAGGTCTACGTTTTATTTGTAATAAACTTAAGGACATAACCTCGATTAATTGACACGTTTTCCTGCCTAAGTGGCACATTATGTTTTACGACAAACACTTCATAGGTATTTCCGAGCGTCAGCAAAATGACTTCGAATAATGTAATGTTATAATCATAAACAAAATTTGCATGATAAGCTTGATACTGATGCAACCATCAACTTTAGAGGCGCCGAATTAAAAGCTTTCATTGAGAATTTTTAAAAGCTTTCCAACGACTTTTTGGCATTTTTTAATAGAGCTGTTATCATTTATTTTTTCATGGTAGGAGTCTCCCAATTTCTATAAAAGTAATTCAACTGATTTTGGTAACAGTCTCATTAAGGAAAAATCTTGCTCATTATTACCCTGGGGCCCTACCTTAGCGAGCTATTGGAATCATAATTCAAGATTGCTTTAGCGTCAGATGTAATAACAGCATTTCTTATGAATAAAGTTTAAGTCCACGTTCTTTACATAAATATAGGTTACTTTGTCGTATTATAATAGAACATACGGTAGTATTTTGGACTAAATGAACTTAATACGAATTAGACAAAACTTGACAGGCTGCTGAACTACAGTACAGTGATTAATCACACCAAGAGTTTCACGGTGAATGAAAACTTCGTGAAGAAACCTGCAAAAGTTTGCGAAGTAATTCAAAGACGACTATATATTCATCTCTGGATACGGTGACAGACTGGCTTACTGTCACATTGGCATATAAGCCTTTGTCTATACCTTCGAAGAACTTTTGGGGGAAAGCGTTAAATATATATATATATTATATCCTCATACCTCATATATCCTCACGCCTTCCCACAAGGGTCCCCGAAGGGGTAGGCAGAGGTGTATAGGTAATACCCACACACCCACTTTCCGCCAGAGGTATATTAGGTGCCAACGTGACAGATGGCGAGTCCATCGCCGATACTCAAGCACGACTATACATCCGCCTTTGAATTTCTTCTCAGACGTATGCAGGTTTCCTCTCGATGTTTTCCTTCACCGTAAAGCTCGTAGTGTGACTAATCATTGTACTTCAGTTCTGAAAAACTCATCGGTACAGTCCGGATTCGAACTTGCGATCTTTGTGTCGCAGGCAACTGAACGGACCACTCGGCGACCACGGCTCTGCAAGCATTAAATAGAAGAGAATAAAAGATTAAATAATAATGTTTTTTCTTAATCGCTAAGGTAACAAACACACATTCGGAGCGCCTGATGGTAAGCGATTACCGCGGCCTATAAATGCGTGTGTGACACAAGGGGTATCGCTCGCGTGTGGCCTTCTCTATTAGGAATCTTTTCACACCTTTCTTGAAGAACTCCCTCCATGCTTCACTCTGTAACCTTTACGAGAATTAAGTGGAGCGCCAATCTAGCAACAGTTTGCATGATGTTAAGTAACAAAGAGTTAAATCTTAAAATCCCAGTACGAAATCCCAGTGTGGTTGATACATGTTAACGCTAATTCCGTTATAATTTCAGCTAACGTAGGCTTATGTTATCTCATTAACTCAACTAATGAAGATCTTTTCGACACAACACTGCGAGGTTTACCTCACACCGGCTATTCTTAGCGAACAAGATTGAGCGATGTGAATAGACAACAATTGTTAATTGTTATCATTGCAAATATAATATTATGTAAAATCTAATTTTTTTATGTTATTAATAGTTCCTGAAAAAGCCTTTCTTTATTTTTATAATTGTGTCTCGTAGCGTGAGTTCCGGGAACTTTTGCTACATAACCGGGCAAAGGAACCTTTTAATATTTTTGTTTGTTTTATATTTGGAGCCATTTGTTTCTTTGCATCGTCTTAAGGATATATTCACAACACCCAATAACTTCTAGAAGATATATGTTAACTTTTTTAGACATCCTGTATACAAAATGTATGCAAACTTTATGATGATCTGAAGCAATTGAAGCGTAATAAAACAAATAAGCTCACTTTCAACATTGTGCCACTCGAACTGCGCAAATTTTCGCTCAAATTCATAGCAAAAGCTCTGCTCTATATGATATTATTGATATAACAACATACGCTAATACTTTTCTGTGCTACATGTCAGTGTGACACGAAGCCACTTAATTTGCACGCGAGCCACGTCTATACGAGAGATCCCAGTTTGAACAGAACGAGCCTTTGGTAGGTCACAGTTCTCCTTAAGTACAAAAAGACGGGAATGCTGTTTATGCCGAACGTGTACAAACGTACCCTTTTTAAATTAGTCTCGGAAAATAACATAAATATTCTTTAATGGCTTTGTGAAATTCTGCCACAAGCCGTATATTATTTTCCTTGAACATTTTTATAACGTCACGCCTTCTCACAAGGCTCATTGAAGTGGTAGACAGATGTGTGCTCTTTTCGCTGAAGATATATTGATGGCGACACCGTCACCGTTTCTCAAGCACGACAATACGTCTTTGATTTTCTTCTAAAACATATGCAGGCTTCATAAAATGTTTCCTTTCAGTGTAAAGTATATAGTGTCATGGTATCATTAATCACTGCACTTATTCAAACCAGTCGGCCACTTTGGCACTTTAACATTTTATTGAATGTAAACAAATATCATTTTTAAAAGGAGGTCTCGAGGTAAGTTTTTAAGGCCTCCCGTGACAAATGGCTGGCGAATATTTGGCTCAGCGAATCAGCCATGCCATTCAACGTGGCAATGCTGCTAGCCTTCTTGGCACCAGTCCGCTTGACACAGATTTGGTACATTTATCCTCATTATAGGTAGTTTCTATTTTTATATAGTTTATATTTAAATTGGTACCTTTCATGAATAAAATATTTCATTTAAGCGATAAAAAGTTTTATCATTCGTCGTGTGGAATTCGTCCGCTCATAGGGTGTGAAGAATTTCACCTATATCCAGAATTTTGTGAATTGTATAGAGCTCTAGATGAGATAAACTTTATGACAATCTTAAGGCGATGAAATATTTACTTCGCAAACGAGATAACCCCCAACATGTTCCTTGAGTACAAATTTTGCATAAAACTGTGCTAAAAACAATTGAGTTCTACCACATTATTTCTCGTCACTTGACAATTAGCAAGCTTATTCATAAAGATTATCTTCAGTCGCTTAGCTCCTTGCAAGGACACAATTTAATTAAGCCGATTATACAAGGCCTTGGGAGTTAAAATTAACCCAATTATTAATCCCGTAAAGCTTGGACACTTAGCATATATGAAGGATGGAAATTTAATTACTTAACTGGACTTAAATTCGTGCGTGTACGTGAAGTAACCGTCACTCACTGGTGTAATTAATGTAAATGGACACAACACGCCCGCCTATACTTAACAAATCTCCCACCCACGTGCCGTCGTTAGCTTGAAAAAAGCGAACTTACCTAACAAACATGTAAATAATATATCCTCACGCCTTCACACAAGGGTAAGTGTAGGCAGAGGTGTATAGGTATTCACCACAAACCCACTTTCCGCCAGAGATTTATTTTAGGTGCTAATGTGACAGATGGCGAGTTCATCGCCGTTACTCAAGCACGACGATACATACGCCTTCGAATTGCTTCTCAGACGTATGCAGGTTTCCTCTCGATGTTTTCCTTCACCGTAAAGCTTGAGGTGTGACTAATCACTGTACTTAAGTTCAGTAAAACTCATTGGTACAGTCGGGATTCGAACTTGCGATCTTTCTGTCGCACTACTCGAACTACTCAGCCGACACGGCAAATATCACATATCACGTCGAATCTGTCTAGGGGTAGAGAGAGATATATTAACATGCCAGCTCTCTCTAGACCACATTGATATTTTCACACCCATACACACACTCTCGCACAAAAAATACGAACTAGGTCTACGTTTTACGATTTACTTCTTCTCTATGTTTAGATTTAAATCTTGTTGATACAATTATACAGTTACAGTGCAGGAGTAAATTTAATTTAATTAATAACATATAATTACCTAATTAAATTTACTCCTGCACTGTAACTGTATAATTGTATCCTAAAATTCAGGAGGGAATTGTAGTACTAGGTTACCTAGTTAGGACTCCTGACGCCCACCTACAAAGCTCACTTATTTATACCCATAATTTATGAACCATATTATTGTTAGTGGGTAGTGGGAGCTAATAAATAAATGTATAATTTTGCATTCATCAGTCTCTTTATACATTTATCAGTCTCTCTAAACAAACTCTCAGGTATTGAGTACTTTTAAACAACTTTTTTGACAATTTATGCAAAATAAGCGGTCATATTTTGTTAATTTTCTCTGACGTAAAGCGGGTGTGTACTACCTTTACACCTCTATATTACACCGAAAGCATGAGGATGTTTTGTTAGTAGTGAATTGTACATGATTACGACTTAAGTTTTTTTTACAGATTTCGCCCTCCTTCGTTCGAGGGTGATACAATATCTGAAGAAACCATTATCAATGCAGACACGGGATCTACAGTTATATTCGACTGCCAAGTTACAGCGTTGAGAGATAAAACGGTAAGTAAATTTAGAGTTGTTATTGTATTGTAATCACTGTATTTATTTCACAGATAATACCTCTTTAAAACCACAAACAATAAAATCTTTCCTATCATATAGCCTATGCTATTTGGTAGAGATGTTCTTTTCTAATGGTGAAAGAATTTTTTAAATTATCAGTCTGGCGGAAAGTTGATGTTTATTACCTATAGATCTCTGCCTACCCCATCGGGGACCCTTGTGGAAATCCTTAAGAATATTTTATGCATTATCATTATTATAAATTCTTATTGTTTCAACAAAGTTCGTATCGACGAACACAGGTGTGCACTAGAGCAGCAATTTTATTACTTGTGCCTAAATTGCCACTATCCGACAGGTGTCATGGCTCCGAGTCTCCGAAGATGAGAATTTAGAGCTACTTACTGTCGACTTGGATACTCACACGGCAGATGCCAGGTAATTTGGTTTGGAACATTGCCAAGAGCCTTTCGATACTTATAGAGTATCCGCTAAAATTTATTTATATATGTAATATATGTACAAACATTATTTATTTATTTTATCTTGTTTGAATATATCTACATTCATCAATATCTTCATACAATCTGAATGCTTGTTATTTAACTATTTTTGATACAACAGGTACAGGGTGGATTTAGCCGGTGAGAACTGGAAGTTGGCACTTGCTGATGCGAAAATTCAAGATTCAGGCGTGTATTGCTGCCACGTCTCCACACATCCGCCTATGTTGAGGCGATTTAGGTTGAATGTACATGGTGAGTGCGGAAATAATATAACATTAGTTAATAAGTGATAATAATTATAATAAATTCAATTAATAATGAAGTTGTTGAATTGCTCCTTTTGCAAACTATTATTTGTACATCAAATCATTCTTTATCGCTACATAAAAACGGGATGTTAAGAAAGAAAATCGGGGATTTTGCTGCGCCATTTCTTTTCCTGGCAGGCTTCTGTGGAAACGGTGGTAGCTGTTATATTATATTAACGTGATGTCCAATAAGCGTTTCGTGTCCTTTACGTTGAATAAACGTTTTTTTTTATTTTATTTAATTTAAAACGACTCCAGTTTTATAGTAAACAGTAGGGCGACAATATCAGTGGCAATGAGGTATCGCCTGACAGCGATCCAATATCCGAACTCATCTTAAGGTTTAATCCAACCCTTGTATATATATGGTGCCTACCCCTTCGGGGAACGTTGTTGGGGAAGGCCTGAGGAGATTGATGAATCCAACTCCCAAAGTACGTTAGTTACTTTAGGAAGAAGCATTTGTGTATCCCAGGATCATTAGCACCTGAAAAATTCATTTATCACAAATTTGGACGCATTTACCACATTCCTGAACAGAATCGTGTCATCAACGGTAAAATGTATGTACAAGACTGGTTAGTTAGTAAAGTAGTGTACTTGTATATCAAAAGGTATTTATGTATTACTCTCATGGATCAAAGAGATTCCTTTTGATAGTATATTTTATTAACTTTTCCCAGAAAACACTTCTATAGCGTGATTCATAAGCCGAAAAGGGAAATTTCACACATACATACATACATATCGTCACGCCAAGTCCCTAACGGGGTAGGCAGAGATCACAGCTTGTTTAGAAATATTTAAATATTTGTTGAGTATATAACATTTAAGTAATTATTTAACTATATGCAAACCATTATCTTTTACTATTTGTAATTGAAATCCATAATTCGTTTTAATTTTTTGAACCTCAATATGCGCAAAAAAGAGTAAAATATTATTATGACAGTGTATTGAAGGTAAATGAATTAAATAAATAATTTAATTGAGGCACAAGAGGTGTGCCCCTTTATTGCCACCCTGGGATATGGGCGGGAGCATTGAACAAGATTTATGTAGTGTATGAAACAAATAGAATAGATAATAGAAACAATTTTTTTTTTTTATTATTATATACGTATTAATTAGTATAATACGTAGAGCTGCTATGGCTAAATGATCTAGGCAGGTTGCGGTGAAGGAAAACAATGGTTTTAAAAGAAATTCACGAATGCATACACATGTGCTTGCTTGAGAAATTACGGTAGACTCATCAAGTCGTCTATCATCTAATATATTATATCCCACGAAAACAGCATCTTCAAGTAAAAGTATCGCCATGCAAACACGCATGTGGCCCGCCTGGTGGTAAGCGATCTTATCGAAATTTGAGATATTTTTAATAATAATAAAATAAAATAATACTCCGAGGTCTTTTGAAAAACATATTTACACAAATTTACATAAGCTAACCCTAACCTTAACTGAACTAAGCAACGCCTTACTATATTTTATTTAACGCAACTAAACTATATATCGCAATATTTTATTTGTTATGTTAATTGCGAAAGCATTTTGTGATTTCCTATAAATAAGGAACCATTATTGATATCACAACTTAAAAGTGTTGCACGTAATTATGTATTCCTTGTTGGAAATCCAAGTTCATAAATAAATAAATATGAAATGTGTTATGATTTTTGCACACTTTCATTACGGAACTTAAACGTTTGTTTAGTTTGTATGGCTAGGTTTTAATGTTTGGACAAAATATTCTGGGAAATGGACTAGAATCCACTGCGCCTTTTCCTGCCTTTAACAGCTTCGGCTGAAATATTTGAAGCTATTTGGAATGCCTTTCATTCTTTGTGTCATGATTAATGCCGCTGTGTCATCTTTCATTGAACCTATTTATAATTCTCGCTTAGAATTTGTTCCGTCGGCCTACTTATGTCATCGAGCGACGTGGATCTTGTTGTTTTAAATTAATGACAGATTCACTTTCGTTCACTTAGTTTGACTACTAGGTTTTTAGTCTTAGGTTATATATTTTTTTAATTCTGTTTCAAATTGTGTCCGAGCTCAAGCGCCAATTCTTACTCATTTTATGCTAGCTATGAATACCTGAGTGCGTAAATAAAAAATAAGTGTCGCCTAATTATTATTATTAATCTTACGATAATTATCGTAATCGAAATAACAACTTTTACATTTATTTCTAAGTAACATACAATATTTAGAATCGGCACATAAATATACAGAACACTCAAAATTAAAGCACAAATATTCGTGTTGACAAAACATTTAACCCGAGTTTTTCCCATCATAACTGGCTACTCGCCTATAGAAAAAACACAACCGTTATTGCTTTTCTGTTCGCAGCTCCCGCAATAAGGATGAGTAAAGAGGCTTTTCTCGAGAGTGGGGAGACTCTTTCGCTCAAGTGCGTCGTGCTACACTTGTTCCCCGGCGAAGTGGTTCCCCAGATGCATTGGTACATTAACAACAGTACCACTTCGCTAGACGAACTGAGGGGCGGAGTCCTCATTGAAACGGATCACTTAACTTTAACGAGTCACTTACAGGTTTGTAAATAATAAATTTTGTTACTCTATTACTTTCTATAGAGTAACAAAGTAGTTAAGGGTACTCCAAACCGACGAGCATGTATGAAGAGATTGATGAATCTGGACGAAGCGAAAGAGGCATGCAAGTCTAGAGAGAACTGGCGCTCTATACTCTCTGCGTGCCTCGTTATGGATTCGGCGTGACACGCCATCCGTCACGTTAGCACTTAAATATATATTTAAGTGCTAACGTGACGGATGGCGTGTCACGCCGAATTTCCGCTAGAGATATCTCTAGCGGAAATACGGAGGTTCTACACTGCCCTCTTGCCTACCACTTCGAGAATCCTTGTGAAAAAGCACTTTGTTATAAGTCCTCTATTGCTACGTTATTGAATTAAAGTTCCCGGTGTATAAAAAAGAGGAGTTCAGAATGTAGACTAGGTAGGCAGCTAAAGGCATAGTATGAATCTCAGTGTAATTGTAAAAATATACGTTATGTGACGTCGATTTGAACATAGAAAAGTGACGAAAGGTTGAAAAACAAACGATAGTTAGCCGTAGGATGAAACAGAGAAAGATTCCTTTAAACTACCTAAATGAAATTCATCAAGCGGTCAATATGGGAACGCAAGAAGAATTTGAAACCGACGAGCATGTATGAAACAAAAGAGTACGCTGTGTAGATAAGACAGGCGCTGTACTCTCTCTGTCAATGAGGAAGTTGCTGTGATGTACAAAATATTTTAAGGAAATAAAACGATTCAAGCTGTAGAAAACATTCACTGAAAGAAAAAGATACAACAATAAGGAAGGAAGACTCATGGTAGCCGAGTGGTCCGAGTAGTTGCTTGCAATACAAAGATTGCAAGTTCCAATCACGACTGTACCAATGAGTATTTACGAACTTAACTAACGTGATTAGTCACACCGTGAACTTTACGGTGAACCAAAACATCGAGAGGAAATGAGCATACTTTTTAAAAGAAATTTAAACAAATACGTGTATACGTACGTATATATAAATATACAGCAGTTCGAACTCAAAAGGCGATTTCCTGAAACAATTTCACCCGACAATAATAATAAAAGATATAATAATAAAATTGAGATCTCTTGAAATGACTTTCAAAATGGATAAAAATAAACGAACGTGTGTGCGTATAGGGCCCTAATTAGACCATTACGCACGATGGGCGCCCCGTACAGGAGCGACATAATAATGTCTGTAAGCGTTTATAGTCAACAAAGATAACAGAACGTATGATATTAACTATACGATAGCCATGGGTAAAGTGCTCGTGGGGTGGAGTCTCTATTTGAGCTTAGCGAGAAGAAAATTGGTCATACTGCGCTGTACTGTGATTAATGTTCCCAACGTGTTGCTATTAAGTACCTTGGGATAATTCCCCACAAATTGCCCCAAATTAAGCAAATCTTGTGTTGCGGTGACAGGTCAACAATACATAGGACATCCAAGACTATGGTACAAATGCTAGTGTTCAGCACACAAATATCTGCCCTTGGAAGAATCGAACCCGCGACCTCAAGTTTCGTAGTCAGGAGCTCTAACTACTAAACCAGACGTCAGTTTAGATTTGAATAAATATTGAAATTATACTACGTTGTTCTACGCCAGTGAATAATTCTTTCCCAAAGGGACAAATTCCAAGCGAATTGACCTAAATACAATTTTACGTCTACTCAGGCCACGTAGCGACTACAAATTTATTCATGTCCAAATTTTGTGTAATTGGGTTTCCTTAATCAGATAACATCCAAAACCATTTACGACAATTTTGGTGTCTAGCCAACATTCCTGCATCTTGAACGAATTTACCGACAAACTATATTCAAATACTAACAGCATTACCATTTTAAATCATGTTAGTACCGTGCCGGGTATGGACTAACTGGACTGAAGGAAGTGAAGCGGTGGGAACGCAAACGAACCGACAAGGCTTGACGAAACCGAGCTCGAGCCAGCAGGGAATAATATTATAGCCAACGTCTGATATTATATAACCGTTGTTATATACATACGTATCATCACGCCAACTCCCTAACAAGGTAGACTGAGAGAATAGACCGCCAGTTCTCTCTAGTCTTACATACCTCTTTTGCTTCATCAACATTCATCAGTCTAATAATACATGCTCGACCGTTTTGAGTACTCCTGATATTCCCATCCTTGAGTGCCCGATCGATTCTATCTACCTAGTTGAAAGTTCTTTGCCTCTTCTTGCACACACTTTCGCTTTGTATATCCGTCTCAGGCATAAATGTGTTCAGTATACCATGGTATACTTGGTATATACTATATTTGAGCCTGATCAAACATTATGCTCAAAAGTGTATTTTTTGTTTTTTTACATACATACATACATACATATTATAATCACGGCTCTTTCCCGTAGAGGTAGGCAGAGACCACTTCTTTCCACTTGCTACGATCCTTATATACTTCTTTCGCTTCGTCCACTTTAATTATTCTCTTCATACATGCTCTTCGGTTTAGGGAACTCTTGACCTGACCTTTTTTCAAGACGTCCCTAATTTGGTCTAGAAACGTCCGCCTAGGTCTACCCCTTCCAACACTTTCATTCACACTCGCCTTATACACTTTTTTCGTCAATCGTTCTTCATTCATTCTCTCGACATGGCCAAACCATCTCAGCATACCTTTCTCAATTTTTGTCACTACATCTTCTTTCAGACCACAACGTATCTCACTATTTCTTATCCTGTCACTCAGTTTAACTCCTATCATACTTCTTAACGCTCTCATCTCAACTGCATTTAATCGGCTTTCATGCTTCTTCTGCCATACCCAATTTTCACTTCCGTACATGAGTGTCGGAACCAACACTCCCCCATGCATTTTTTAACCGATTAAAAACAAGGCGAAAGGTTTCAATTCCTCGGAATATTATTTTAGTGTTTTATTAAGGAGGTAACAAGGTTTTTTTTTTTTTTTTTTTTTTTTTATACCACTTGGGTGGCAAACAAGCATGCGGTCCGCCTGATGGTAAGCGGTTACCGCCGCCTATGGACGCTTGCAATACCAGGGGTATCACTCGCGCGTTGCCGACCCTGCAGGAATCTTTTCACACCCTTCTTGAAGAACTCCATGCTGTACTCTCCAGGGAAAACCTCAACGGGGAGCTCATTCCACAGCCTGAGCGTTCGCGGAAGAAAACTCCTTTGGAAGCGCACAGTGCGAGACCTTTGTGGTTCCAAGGTATGGGGATGAATTTCCCGTCGATGGCGAGAGGTGCGATGGTAGAAGGTGGAAGTGGGCATCATGTCGAATAATTCTGCTGAACACTCCCCGTTATACAAGCGGTAGAACACACACAGGGAGGCAAAGTCTCTCCTCAGACTTAGTGATTCCAAGCCACTTGTGAGCAAAGGATCATCGACAATTCTAGCGGCGCGTTTCTGAACCGCGTCAAAAGGCCCTAGCTGGTATCCAGGGGCTCCAGCCCACAGGTGGCAGCAGTACTCCATATGTGGCCGAACTTGTGACTTATAAAGTTGCAGCCTTTGTGAAGATGTGAAGTACTGCTTAGCTCTGTTGAGCACACCGAGCTTCCTCGACGCCAGCTTAGCCTTGTCCTCTAAATGACCACGGACCTGAACGTCGCCAGAAATATCGACCCCAAGGATCCTAATGCTCTCCGAGATGTTCAGGGGAGTGTTCTGGAATTGTGGAGCCACAGCGAATGGAGTTTTTTTAGCAGTGAACGCGCACACTTGTGTCTTAGTGGGGTTGAAGTGGGCTAGGTTTAGTCGACCCCAATCGGAGACACTGCGAAGTGTACTCTCGATTTCAGACACAAGTCGTTCGCGACTTTCCTCCACAGTGGAACGAGGGAGATTAGCACGGCCCGTGTAGTAAGTGTCCCCAGTGCTGTCGTCTGCATAGCAATGGATGCCTTCAATAGAAAGCATGTCATTAATATGCAGAAGAAACAGAGTCGGGGACAACACAGAGCCTTGCGGGACTCCAGCATTAATGTCCATGCTTTCGGAGCAGCTACCGTC
The DNA here is from genome assembly GCA_016069955.1 of Drepana arcuata. Taxonomy (NCBI): domain Eukaryota; kingdom Metazoa; phylum Arthropoda; class Insecta; order Lepidoptera; family Drepanidae; genus Drepana; species Drepana arcuata. The sequence continues at coordinate 7,927 of JACCPG010006154.1, read as the reverse complement.
AACGACGGCTCTTATGCATCTGCTGGACAGAAAGCTGGCGACCCATTTGCATAATCCCTCTGGCAGTCAGTAGGATGGAAGCTTCGATAGAAGACCGCGATGCCAGACCCGATCGAACGCTTTCGCCACATCCAAGCTAACAGCTAATGCCTCACCTTGACTCTCAATGGCGTGTGACCAACGGTGCGTGAGATATATATACTAGAAGGTCACCCGTTGAGCGACTGTGGCGGAAGCCATACTGTTGGTCACTCAACAAACCGTGACCCTCTAGATATCGCAGGAGTTGCGTGTTAATCACTCGCTCCATAATTTTAGAGAGGAGGGAGGTGATGGCGATCGGCCTGTAATTTGATGGGTCTGATCTATCGCCCTTTTTGGGCACTGGGTGCACGTGGCTTGGCCGTGGCCGTGGCCGAAAGGTTCGTGCTGCAACAACGCTTGTGTTGCAGCACGAACCTTTCGGCCACTAAGTCTCAATTAACACGATGGCTATAATAAGGCTGTGACAGCTATATATGTACTTGTAATATATTCTGTAGCATTATAAAATCCCCTAAATATAATTAAATAACAGTAATCAAATCGCTTACACAATTAGGTCGCATAACATAATATGCTAATATTTTCATTTATCCGTATCCACATATATATTTCCGTCTAATATAAGGAAGTTCACGTCACGTCAGGCGTCATGCTGTCATGTCGTGTCGTGTAGTGTCAGATTTGATGACGTGCTGTATTTATTATGTAATTTAGGCAGGAAATAAATTTGTTCGTGATTTTTTTGTCCTGTATTCTGTGGTTTCATTAGGTATTCGAAATGAGTGCTTAATTTTTTTTGTTGATGGACAGATTTCGCAATTTTTACACGCTTCACCTGTATGTTTGTAACCAACTTCTTTGGGTGCGATTTTGACCCACTTTAAACGGCCAGATTTCGTTCAATCTTTGTAGATCTATAAGTAAGATAAAGTAAGATAAAATAAGAATAACTAAAAAGTAGAAAATAAATAATAATTAAAAAAAACTAAAAAACACGTTTTTTTATAGAATACCGAACTAAAAATTAGAAAATAAATTTCGATAATATCTTCTATCGAAATGATAATCACTCTACTCATATCTGTCAATAAAATATTTATAACTATTGACACCATGCACCCCACGCTTTTTAAGATATTATTGAAATTTTTAATAAAAAAAATAGAGCCGTGGTGGCCGAGTGGTTCGAGCAGTTGCCTGCGACGCAAAGGTCGCAAGTTCGAATCCCGACTGTACCAATGAGTTTTTCTGAACTTAAGTACAGTGATTAGTCACACCACGAGCTTTACGGTGAAGGAAAACATCGAGAGGAAACCTGCATACGTCTGAAGAAATTCAAAGGCGTATGTATAGTCGTGCTTGAGTAACGGCGATGGACTCGCCATCTGTCACGTTGGCACCTAATATACCTCTGGTGGAAAGTGGGTGTGTGGGTATTACCTATACACCTCTGCCTACCCCTTCGGGGACCCTTATGGGAAGGCGTGAGGATATATTATTATATTATATTATTATATATATATATTATTATATTATATAAATTTTTTAATTATTTTATATTATTTTCTATTTTTTAGTTCGGTTTTCTATAAAAAGCGTGTTTTTTTTAATTCCATTTCTTCGAGGCTTCGATTTTGAAAAGTTTTTCTGTTAAGTTTTTAGTTTTGAGTCACCGTCTTTTCAGAATCGAATACTCAACTTTCATAGTTTGAGATATCATTTATCGATTTGCTTACATTTTGTTGTCAGTGTCTTAGCCAGTTAGGTCTAATATGAGGGAAAATAAATATATTTGAGAATAAAATATATATTAATTGAATAAAATGCATTTTACTGGCTGTGTTCCGCGATTTAACCCGCGATATTTCCTTGCTCCCTTGGGTATTAGCACAAGCAATAAGCGAGCTATCGAATGCAAACAATTGTTCAATCGGATTAGCAGTTTATGAGATTAAAGCGTTAAAATAAACAAAACGAATTAATTGGTTAAATAAACCGACCGTTTTAGAGTAGCTCATACCTCTCCCTCTTTCGATACGCACCAATACGACAATATAATAAATAAACTTTGGGTAAATTGGAAACCGTGTCACGGCTCCTATATTGGACGTGTGGCCGATTTGCATGGATATGGCATTCTTTGCGAATAAAATTAGCATTTCATTAAATAAACTGAATGGTATTCGGGAGATGTCATTAGATTATTCGGCGAATGTTGCCAGGTGTCTGCGGGTCGAGCTGAGGAAATTGAATTATTTCAATGGCTAGAATCTTGCATTGTGTACAAAATACATCGAAGAGGGAGCAATGTCCTAGCTATACATACGTTTTGTCTTATTCATGTTATTGTTACTTTTATATCTCTTCAAGTGTTCTTCTAAAGTTAAGTAAGATATCAAATACCCTCTTTTCGGCGGAGAAATATTTAGGTGCCAATGTTGAGATGGTGAGTCCATCGCCGTTATTCAAACACAACTGTACATACATCATTGAACTTCTTCTGAAGCGTAGCCGGGTTCCCTCTCAATGTTTCCTTTCATCGTAAACCTTGTGGTGTCATTAGTCACTGTACTCAAGTTCCGAAAAAATAATTGTTACGAAATCATAATAATATTTAAACGTAGTTAGTTAAAAGTCGTATTAATTGTGAAACATTTTTATTTCGCTCTGAATCTTCTAAGCCTTAAGATGCAATTCCGGCGCATATTTAAAGATGCACGTAGTCACCTCGTTTCCTAGTTGACACACGGTTTCATTTTTGTGGTTTACCTGCGAAACATTTTGAAATCGTTAACTGGTTAAGAATTACAAGGAACCATGAAGGGGCAGGTAAAAGTGTGCCTAGTCATATGGCGATTGTCGCTTCTATCCGTTTTCCTTTCTTTTCTTAAAGCTAAAATTCAAAGCCCCTGCGGTGCTATTGCAATAATTTCATACAGGAATGCTAAATAGACTAATATATAATTTATTACCAACAATACAAAACATTCCTAAGAGCTACGTAATAAACTTTTTGTGTTCCTCAATTATAGGAAACCATGAATTATGACCCCTTTGCACTATTTCGTAATGAGAATAAATTGTAGTTCGCCTTTCTTCTCAGACTATGTACAGTGAATCATGTTTTTTACCTTTGTCCTGGTAAAACTGTACTTATAAACATCTGAAGAAAAAACCATAATTCAAGATTATGGTTAAAATACTGAAAACTGCTATCCACCTCGAAATATTCATCTTATATAATCACACTGAATCTCTCGTGGGGTAGGCAGAGAGTGCCAGTCCTATCTAGACATACATGCTGCTTCTGTTCATCCACGCTTATCAGTCTCTTCCGACATGCCTAGATAATTTATGTATTTAATATTACCTGCGTGTTTTTATATCAACTTAAATTTCATAAAGACGCAACTTCTCCACGCAACAAGTCTATATGTTGCTTGATGTGGGTTCTATCCAAATCTTGGTCTGCCTGGCGGAGTGGCCCAACATTTACTTTCCTTATTTACATCGCAATGAACTAAGTACGGTCGACTTCGCTTAAATCTAAAAGCTCATATTTGTAATGCTGCTTTACAGGTTATGTTTTGCAAGATTAAGAAAGACCTCAAGAAAACAACAAAAAATATATCCAAACATACACATCAACACGGGGTAGGCAGAGAAAGTAGAGCGTCAGTTTTCATCCATCGTATGGTCGGGTCGCAATGCCAAAGTAACCTTTTAGTTAGTTATTGTCTCATAATACTATGAGAATCTGACATAAATGCATTTTTTTCCAATGAAATTTAACCTTGAAATAATCTGATTCTCGTCACCGGTCGAGCTGCCCCTCTAGACAAAAACCTTTCTTATTAGCGTTAACGCTATCTACTTTGTGCCAATGATATTTGCTGTGGAAATCTAGTTCCGCTGCAGAACGTTATATAATCGGTTAGCGTGAACGCTAACAGAAAATAATATTGTCTAGAGAGGCGGGTGAAAGGATGTTTTTTTTCCTGGAACCATAACGAGAATGTTAGCTTTAAACGTTATTGCACTAGCCACAAACAGACTAACCGTACATGAATATCAGTGGACCCTATGTAAATGGATAAGTAAATTTGAATTGCTGTGCCCCCGGGCCCAGCCGAACAAATTGGGGGCTTTTGTTAACGTCATGTCAGGATATATGTACATAAAATATCTGTGATTATAACGGTAATAGGCTTGCAATGGAATTTGTCTTTTAATTTGTTCGTCCCAAGTGTCAGTCCCTTTCCATCGACTGACTTTTTCTTAATAAATCGCGTTTTATAGGTATCTATGGTAACACGTAGAATAGTGTTTGTACCAACCAAGGTACTGGCGACGCCTAAATAAATAGGCGACGCCTGCTTAACTCTAGTAGAAAAAATAAGGAGGATAGATATTTTTCACGTTCTGTTAATCTAGAAAGAAATTACGCTCTTCTCTCTCTGCCCACTCCATGAAGGGTAACTGTAATCTTCTCTTCTTATTAAAATATACCTACAGATAGTGCTATGTACACGTATGTAGGTATATTTGAACAAAAATTTAATAAAATCGTCAATGAAGTAGTAGAGATTCACATTTCTGTGTGTTTTCAGTAATTCTCCACAAGAGTCACACCGTTTCAGACACAGTCAGTAAAGCTTTGTTGTTTTAACATGGGAACTTCAAAATTGTCAGGGCTTTTTAGTCACAACGCGACATGAACAAAGCGATAGGTTTGTGATATTTAAAATGGTAAAATAATAAAATATAAATCATAATTTTACCGAAGTAATGGAATTCTTGTAACGATGCGAGCTGATAATGTGAAATGTATTCTATTATCGATTCTATACTAGTCATAGATCTAGTTGACGCCCGTCAACTCTCGTGGCTAGAGCTACTGACTGCGAATTTTGTCGCAGTCGCGAGTTTGATTCCCGCTGAAGGCATATATTAGTGTGATGAACACGAGTAATTGCACTTAAGTCTTGGATGTCTTATGCATTTATGTATATATCTATCTATTTAAGTAAATAAATCGTTGCCTAGTTACCATAACACAAGCTTTACTTACTTTGGGGCTATTTCAATTTGTGTTAAATTGTTCCAAGGTATTATATATTACATTATACATAAGTACATACATATCATTACGCCGAGCCTAACGGGTTAGGCAGAGGGTATAGAGGGTCAGTGTCCTCTAGACTTACATACGAGTACCTCTCTCGCTTCGTCTACATTCATCAGTCTCTCCATCCATGCTCGACTGTTTCGAGTACTCTTGGCGTTCGACCCTTGAGCGTCCGATCGATTTGATCTAGGTAGTTGGTATAATATAGTAGGAACGAACTGGTAGGTAGCGCGTGAATAATATCTTTGGCGTTGCAAACTTTCACAGGCAGCGGTAGTTTCTTAGATATTTTCAGGCGAACGGAACGGGTGCTTAAATTATATTTTTATATCACTAAGGCCGCTTAGTGATATAAAAATATAATAATATATCCTCACGCCTTCCCACAAGGGTCCCCGAAGGGGTAGGCAGAGGTGTATAGGTAATACCCACTCACCCACTTTCCGCCAGAGGTATATTAGGTGCCAACGTGACAGATGGCGAGTCCATCGCCGTTACTCAAGCACGACTATACATACGCCTTTGAATTTCTTCTCAGACGTATGCGGGTTTCCTCTCGATGTTTTCCTTCACCGTAAAGCTCGTGGTGTGACTAATCACTGTACTTAAGTTCAGAAAAACTCATTGGTACAGGCGGGATTCGAACTTGCGACCTTTGCGTCGCAGGCAACTGCTCGAACCACTCGGCCACCACGGCTTTTTTTATAAAAATATATATAAAGACAATTGCACATCAAACTTCACAAAACACGATAACCAGCGTTATCCTATACGCGAAGATCCATTAGTATTCTCAAATATTCGTGTAATAAGATGTACAGCCTAAAGGAAAACAAGCCAAGTAATATGCGAAGGCAACAGAATACAAATACCTCCTTGTCGCAATTCTCCGCCACCGTTTTCATATGCTCCAGTTTCTTTTTGTTCGTAAACACGAGGGGTGTTATGGCGGTCATGAATCCACTTTTGGAATATCTGTTGTTGCTCACTATGCCGATCTGTGAATAAAAAAATTGGTTCAATATCAAACCTTGGCATTTTACATCTCTGCCCATTGTAGGTGCATTGTCTGAGAACGATAAAGAATTAACAACACTAACGTTGTTTTCATTGTTCTTTAACAGTTAACAATATATGTATCTACATCAAAGACAGTCAAGAAAATAAAGAATATATAAAGTTTTTTTTTGTATTGTCTCTTGTAGCGTGCGTTCCAGCGCTTCCAACTTTTGCTACTTAACCGGGCAATGGCGAGACGAAGTATCGTATTAGGTCGTCGCATACTAGTACGTATTTTTACGTTATAATTCCTATAGCACATGGGGAAATTATGAAAATAAGCTGTAATTGTTTTCAATAAAGTAATGGAGCTGAATCTTTATATTTTCACGCTAGGGATTTTTTCTCCAGAACTGATTCAGGTGCCCCCATGTGTTAGACGACGAGCCTATTGCCTTTGGTCAAGCACTACTATCTATTTGATTTCATTTTAGGAGTTAGGAGGTAAATAAATACCTACGGAAAAATTCGCATGCCAATAATTATTATGTGGCCGAATGCGCGATTCAAAATCACAATGTACCACATAAACAACATTATGGAAGAAACCGTGTTCTGGCAAATAAACTACTGAATATAATTTAATATTTTTTTAACTATATAAAAATTTCGTCACTATTGTATACCATAAATCACTTTACTTAAGAAAACTTTGTGGTGCAGCTATTGGCATGGGAAGCTACAATTTATATGCGGCTTCTTAAACCGCAGGGTCACAGCGGCTCAATTAATGTAAAATTTATGAAAAACACGTGTACGTACTAAAGCTGGTTCTCCTTAAATTTGAGGAATGAGGAATGTCTCGTATGTAACAAAGTTGGTCAGAGTTTAATGTTTCTGACTCAACAGTCTGTTTTAATGATAGTTCTGTACCTTGAACTATTGTCACTGAAAACTTTCACCGGTTCGTTGGACCGGAATAACAATCGAACTGTTGGTAGAGGTACCAGACCGTTTTATTTTGGAATTGTATTCGGAGCTGGAATTAACAGAGATGAAACGAAAGAGGTCCACTCTCTCTGCTTACCCCATGGGAGTGAGCGTGTTGAAATATATGTGTATAGAGTTCCATACGTACATACATATAATCACGCCTTTTTCTCGTAGGGGTAGGCAGAGACCACTTCTTTCCACTTGCTACTCTATGAAGAGACTGATGAATGTGGACGAAGCGAAAGAGGTATGTAAGTCTAGAAAGAACTGGCGCTCTATACTCTCTGCCTACCTCGCTAGGGACTCAGCGTGATGATATGTATGTATGTCTGTCTAGAGAAGATCAAATGAGAGTAAGACATTTTAATCAAGCCTATATGGTAGATATATTAGAGATATTTTATTTTTATTTTATTTTTTTTATTTATTTACGTACTTACATACTTATATTAGACTAGCTGTACCCGCGTAGGCAGCTTTTTTACCTTTCGTAAAAAAAAACTTTTTTTTCAACAAAAAGTATCCTATGTTACTTCTAATACCTCCGAAAATATGTGTACAAAGTTTTATGACGATCGGTTAAGTAGTTTTTACGTGAAAGCGTAACAAACAAACTTACATTCACATTTATGATATTAGTAAGGATTATAGGGGTTGATTAAACTAGCTAGACGTTATCAATTTTGTCTACGTAGAACGTCGGGTCATAATACCAGTTCCTTTTTTAAATGTACCCGTAGATGAAAATTCCGTTAGACGTTG